>PYAF01006153.1:64222-76506 GCA_007407185.1 Glycine tomentella
AACCCTGAACCAAACCATAATCCATGCAACCAGAACCATGACACCAACCCTAAACTCAACGCTGGACTAAACGTCACATACGTGGCCAACCAAACACTAACCCCTAAACCCTAAACCATACAAGGCCAACCAAACCATAAACCGCACACCATCGTCACATGACCATGAAACCCAACAATACTCCAACCTTAATCCAAACATCAAGTAACCATGCCCACCAAACCCTAAACCATTAACCACAAACGAATATCACATCATCAAACCTTAATCCAAACGTCAAGTAACCATGCCCAGCAAACCCTAAATTTTAAATTCTAATAATTTTAGCCAAAAGTACAGTACCAAACATCTAAAGAATTTTCTATCCACCTAAATTTATGTCACTAACAAATTAACATCATCCTAACATTTTTCTAATAAATAAACCTTAAAGCCTAAACTAAAACAATTATCACCTAACCTAACATCTATTGTGCTAAAAAATAAGTACATACATCATTAACAATATAAATAACTAATTAAGAACAACATCACTAAAAGGCAGAGCAGCGCGCTTACTTGTTTGCAAGATTTTCTCTGAACAACGTCGAAAGTCAGCAAAGCTTCGCTGCACAGAATATCTACCGAAAACTCTAGAGAGAAGGCAGAGCACTTCTAGAGAGATAGTGGAAAGTGAGGAAATGGTGGGGGGGCTTATTTATAGAATTGGGGTTGTTATAACATGCCTAATCCAGGCATGTTATAACAACCCCAATTCTATAAATGTTGTAACATGCCTTAATCTAGGCATGTTACACAGCCCCATTTCTGTAAATATTTGTAAAACAGCCCCTTATCGGTAAATATTTTGAAAAAAAAACACCGTTTTGGTTCTTTTGCCAAGTTAATACTTTTACCAATAGTTAGATGTTGTAGATAAAAGTTAATGACTTTTAACTACACACATTATGAATTGTAAAAACCAAATATAGTGACAATAAAATGTAATTATAGGTGAAAGTATATTCGTAGGTAAAACCTACACTAGCAAACTATAATTTGTCAGTGTATGTGTCCTCAAAGTTGATGACCAAAATGTCCATGGGACAAGATCTTTATTATACATTTACCTATGCATTTTAACATCTAGTGATGGTTTTTGTCTGTCGATGTAGGTCATTTTTTCTTGTAGTGATTCCATCGGCACCACAATTATCGCTATCATCATCACTATCGTCGGTCCCACCTTGATACCTCAACCACTATCATTATTTCATAGTAGAGTGAGATAAGATAAATGATTGACTCATTTTATTTATCTTTAATTTGTAACATCTTTTTAAAAACTAAAAGCAAATTATAAACTAAAACCCAAAACTCAACTAAAATTGATTTTTATTTTTAAAAATTTTAAAACTAAAAACAAGAAACTACCTCGAACAAGGCCTAAGTTAACATTAAAATCCAACGTAGGGTTAATTTATGCTAAGGGTGATTCGGTGGAGTGTTTGATCAAACTGTTGAACATTCGAAAATATGTTTCATTTGACTGTTGAACCTTTGAAAATGAATTTGAATGGCATTTAATTTTCTAATGTTGGTTGGAGTTACCTAATTAGCTACTTCACCTTAGACGACACCTTTAGTTTATTATTAACATGAAGACTATAGTCATTTGTATTCATTAGAACCTAAGAAAGCAAACAACATGAAACATTACATTGGTTCATTCATGTTGTGATAGGCAAAAATCTAGAACAAATATTTACCAATAACCTATTTTGTCAATAACAACTTGCAACCAACTGAACCTTCAGCTAGATTATCAACTAAGAAAGAATTACTTCAAAGAAATATATGCAAATTTAAAAGTGAGCTACAAAGGTAACCTATAGACCCTTTTAGTTATACAAGTGTAATGTGTGGTCCGTGAAATGAGATTCTTTCCGCTTATGGTCTCTTTAAAAAAAATTATAGATCGTGAAACCCCAACTATTGTACCCTAATTCTGTCCGGGTACCCAAAAAAAAGAAAAAAAAAGGATAACAAAAAGAAAATAAAAAATATAATAGTTAAAAAAAGGAAAAAAAATGAGAATAATAATAAAAAAAGAGAAAATAAAATAAGAGAACAAAATAAAGAAAAAGAGAATAAAATAAAATAAGTAAAAATAAAATGAAAAAAATGAATAAATAATAAAGAGTAGTAAAATAAAAGAGAGAAGAAGATAACAAAAAGAAAAAAATGCAGCAGAGAGTAAAAAGAAAGAGACCCATTAGGTCAAAATAACAGCAGTATAAGAGGCACAAAAAAGGAACAGTGAGAAAAAGGACGCAGAAAAAAAAACGCATGGATCCCGGAGCACCAAAGAGGACCAATCCAGCAGCGCCATTTGGCACCACGTTGGAGGAAGCATTAAGGGTTAACCCCTTCATCCTCCCTTTTCTTTCTGTCTCTACCTCTATCTCCTCTTCAGCTTATTCTTTCCTTCTCCATTTCGTTGGGTTATTTTTCTTTTTTTTTTTCTGGTTTGTTGGTGCTATTTGTGTAAAGATCCTTAGTTTTAGTTTGGGTTTTTTTTTATTTGTTGTGTTTTGTTCTTTTTCTCGTGTTTATTTTCGCCATCTTCTTCCTCATGTTTTTCATTTTTTAAGCTTGTCTTTTCGGCCACCACAGCGGCCACCACTGGCCACCATCGAGCACCGTGGGCTGCCACGCCACCACCTGGCACGGCCAGGAACCCTCGCAGGTGACGACAAGGGGGCCATGCCTCCACCGCGAAAGGATTTTCTTCTTCCTTGTGTAGCTTTGCTGTTGGCTGCTATGCCCGTAGCGAAAATACGGGTTGGGTCGGGTCGCCCTAACCCAATTTCAACCCTTAAAAAAATTTCTATATGCACCCAGGTTTTCATAAATGCACCCCCAGCTTTGAACTTGATTCATTCAAAAACCAATTAAATATGCTTTTTGCTATCTGCTGGGCCTGGCCCATTTGAAATCGAAAACATGTTTTTTTGCACCACCAATTTAATAAATACACTCCCCTCACCTGTTGGGCCTGGCCCAATTCGAAAAAACACTTATATTTACTATTTGCATTTACAGGTTAATAAGTACACCTCATTTAACAATTGAGCCTTTCTCATTCTGAAACCATTGGCTTAATGTTATTTACATTTATGTATTCATAAAAGCACCCTTTAATTGTTGGGCTGCACAAAATATGTTTACTGTTTACACCACATTTTTGTAACTCCACCCCCTTAGTAGTTATGCCTAGTCCACTTTGAAACAATGCACATAATGCTGTTCGCACTCACGTTTTCATAATTGCACACCCTCAGTAGTTGGGCCTAACGCACTTTGAAATAATGCACATAATGCTATTTATACCCTATATTCGTAAATGCACCCCTTATCTGTTGGGTTTGGCCCATTTTTTTCTTGTATTCACCCCTGATTACTAAGTATACTCTCCACTTCTATTCTATCCCTTTCTATTTCCATTTTGATTTATTTGATTACGTAATGTTATGTCAATTATTTATTAGTATCTTTAGTACGCACATATGTTTCGTGCACTCCATGCTTGGTCTCCGACTCGCTTGCTAGTGTTTCAATAACACCTGGATAGATTTTGTGAATATCATGTTGGATCTCCGACTTGCTTGATTTCGTGGAGTTTACCGCAAATTCAAAATCTTTTCTAAAAAAACTAACAATAATCAAATAAAGGATCATTCAGTTATCCTTTTTCTCAAGAAAATCTACATATTACTCGAGATCGCTTCAAGGTCCAATGCCCTAAGCGATTCTCCCTGCTTTTTCTTAAAATTCAACATCGTTTCAAGGTCCAACACCTTAATGACTCTTTTTCACGTAAATAAAATAAATCTTTCGAAAAAGGTAAAGTCAACTTAACACACAATTTGTTTTCTAAAAAGAACTACGTAAGTCTGATTTTCTCATTGCACTTGGGGATACGTAGGAGCAAGGGCAAACCCCTTGTCGACCTAAAAAAATAAAAAATATATAAAATCTTCTATAAAATATTCTCTTTCCTAAAAATAAAAATTTGATTTCTTTTTCTGAATAAACAAAAATAAAAAACATAATTCATTTTCTTAAGGGAAAACAAATAATTAAAAAGTCATTTTATTTTTAGCACACTAGATTAAAGGCTGTCATCGTTGTGATGGACGTGTGGGGTGCTAACACCTTTCCCCGTGCATAAATGACTCCCGAATCCTTTTATCTCAAATCGTAGACCATGTCTTATCTTTTTGGTTTTTTCGACGTTTTGATGGAATGTTTCGATGATATATCATTTCATCACATTGCTAGAGAGGAAAACCAAATGGCTGATGCTCTCGCTACTTTGTCATCCATGTTCCAAGTCAGCCTTCATGGGGACTTGTCGTGTATAGAAATTAGATGTCACAGTGAGCCGACGCATTGTTTTTTGATAGAGAAGAAGGTAGATGGTAAGCCTTGGTATTTCGATATCAAGAGATATATCAAAAATAGAGAGTATCCCTCTGGGGCCTCTAAGAATGACAAGAGGACGCTATGGAGGTTGGCAACCAGCTTCCTTTTGAATGGGGATGTACTGTACAAAAGAAACTATGATATGGTGTTGCTCCGGTGCGTGGATGCAAGCGAAGCTGAGAAAATACTGAGGGAGGTGCATGAGGGCTCCTTTGGCACCCATGCCAATGGGCATACCATGGCCTGAAAGATCTTAAGGGTTGGATACTATTGGGTCACGATGGAGAATGATTGTTGCATTCATGTAAGGAAATGCCATAAATGCCAAGCTTTTGCAGATAATGTTAAAATGCTGCCAATACTGTTGAATGTGTTGTCGGCACCATGGCCATTTTAAATGTAGGGCATAGATGTGATTGGGGCTATTGAGCCCAAAGCTTCAAATGGGCATTGATTCATCCTAGTTGCCATTGATTATTTCACTAAGTGGGTGGAAGCTGCTTCATATGCTAATGTGACTAGGAATGTGGTGGCTAGATTCATAAAAAAGGAGATAATTTGAAGATATGGGTTGCTAAGAAAAATCATCACTAACAATGCCACCAATCTGAATAACAAGATGATGAAGGAGTTATGCGAGGATTTCAAGATCCAAAACCATAATTCAACACCTTATCTGCCCAAGATGAATGAAGAAGTTGAGGTTCCCAATAAGAATATCAAGAAGATAATTCAAAAGATGACAGTAACATACAAAGACTGGCATAAGATGTTGTCGTTCTCATTGCATGGTTATCGAACTTCTATGTGTACTTTTACTGGGGCAACCCTGTTTTCATTGGTATATGGGATGGAAGCTGTCCTCCCTTTCGAAGTAGAGATTCCTTCTTTGAGAGTTCTATCTTAAGTAGAGTTGGAGGAAGCAGAATGGGTTCAAACTCGTTTCGACCAGTTGAATCTTATTGAGGGAAGAGGTTGATTGCTATGAGTCATGGGCAATTGTACCAGAGAAGAATGAAGAATGCTTTTGACAAAAGGGTGCGTCTGCGTAAATTCAATGAGGGAGACCTTGTTTTGAAGAAGGTGTCACATGTTCAGAAAAATCTTCGAGGGAAGTAGGCCTTGAACTATGAAGGACCTTTTGTGGTGAAGAAGGCTTTCTCGGAACACTGATACTCACAAACATGGATGGTGAAGCATTGAGTGCTGGAGCAAGAATTCTATGAAAAGGGGAGTTAGACTTTCTAAAAAGCCACTGAATCAAGTACATCGAGATCGAGAGATCTTCGGATTTTAGGTCTATAGGTTGCGCATCAGTCCCATTTGTTTCCATCGATACAAGATTCAAAAATGATTTTTTGCAATCTTTGCTTTGACTGTGGAAGGGGAAAGAGATCTGCACTAGGCTAAAATTGGTCCTTTGTTTTCAGCATCAAGGGATAAGAGAGCACCTCTTGGATATGCAAACAAGAGAATGGGCCATATGGGAGCTGCCTTCACTTGTGAATTATGACGTCATCAAGAGATACTATGCCTGACGATGGGAGTGATTTAGATACTTGCTGTTGGATAGTTCCAAGGACTCATTAGGATTTTCATGTTTATGTTATTATTGTAAACAACAATCGTAACGTTAATAATATGGATGAATTTTATGCCATCATCTCATTTTTTCTCACGATTATGTCTTTGCATATTTATTCAACTTTCACTGGAATATGAATATATGTCGCTGGTTGTTTGCTCATATGACCTGTGCTCCAGAATTGATCTCCAAGTCTGCCAAATCAGAAATTTGCGCGTTCTACACGTTTGGTGGGGGTTCCGTAAGCAATGAGTAAAATTGAATAATCATTTGATTGACTGTGTTTCAAATCAGATAATAAATACAGACATGCATGCGACCTCATCTTGTCTTTCTTAAAAGTTTTGTGAATAGTGATTCATTTGGCTTCATCTATCAATTGAAAATCTTTTAAATATTTCTCACCCTTGAAAATTCTCTTTCGAGAACCTGCATAGCTTCTTTCATTTCTTCTTTTCATTCATTTCTTCTTTTCTTTCATTTCCTCTTGCTACAAAGGCATGATGGACGACAACAACAAATACCTCTAAACCCTACACCGGGGCAATGACGGACACCACGCACAGGCTCCAAGCTAACCTAGGGGCAAATAAGAGGTTCACACCCGGTAGATTGAAAACCCGAAAGGGCAGCCTAGGCAAAAGTTAGGGTATGTAAAAAACAGAGAGAGAGGAAAAATGAAAATGAATAATAAAAATAGGAATTAAAGAAAAAAAACAATCAGTAGCGTGTTTATTAAAGGTTCTGTCCCAAAATCCAAACTATAAGAGTCTCCAGTCAAGGTTTGAAATGACACATGGCATAGGTATTACACATTTCATAGGACTCAACGTCCTCAACCTTTTACATTTACTCAACATCCTCAGTCTTTTACATTTCATAGGACTCAATGTCCTCAGTCTTTTACATTTCATAGGACTCAATGTCCTCAGTCTTTTATATTTCATAGGACTTGGTGTTCTCAGCTTTTACACTTCATAGGACTCAATGTCCTCTACATTTGTTTCATGAGACTCATTTTCATGCCCTATCATGTTGAACTCAAAGTTCTTCATTCTGTTGGTACACATTTCTTGTTTTCTGAAGTTTCTTCATTCTCATGTTGTGATCTTTCGAAGGATCACCCGAACAAAATTGGTATCTTTATCTTTACTTATATTTTATCTTCAATAAAGGATAAGTAAATAGGGGCAACTGTTGTACCCTAATTCTGTTCGGGTACCCTAAAAAAAGGGATAACAAAAACAAAATAAAAAATATAATAGTTAAAAAAAGGGGGAAAATGAGAATAATAAAAAAAGAGAAAATAAAATAAGAGAACAAAATAAAGAAAAAAGAGAGAAGAAAATAAAATAAATAAAAATAAAATGAAAAAAATAAATAAATAATAAAGAGTAGTAAAATAAAAGAGAGAAGATAACAAAAAGAAAAAAAAATGCAGCAGAGAGTAAAAAGAAAGAGAAAAAGGGCCACAAGGCTAGTTCGGTCAAAATAACAGCAGTATAAGAGGCACAAAGAAGGAACAGTGAGAAAAATGCAGAACAAAAGAACGCATGGATCCCGGAGCGCCGAAGAGGACCAATCCAGCAGTGCCATTTGGCACCGCGTCGGATGAAGCATTAGGGGTTCACAGGTGACCCCTTCATTCTCCCTTTTCTTTCTGTCTCTGCCTCTATCTCCTTCTCTTCCGCTTATTCTTTCCTTTCTTCTCCATTTTCGTTGGGTTTTTCTTTTTTCTTTTTTTTCTGGTATGTTGGTGCTATTTGTGTAGAGATTCTTAGTTTTAGTTTGGGCTTTTGATTTGTTGTGTTTTCTTCTTTTTTCTTCGCGTTTATTTTCGTCATCTTCTTCCTCATGCTTTTCATTTTTAAGCTTGTATTTCCAGCCACCACAGCGGCCACCACCAGCCAACATCGAGCATCACGTGCCGCCACACCACCACCTGGCACGGCCTGCCCCCCTCGCCGGTGGCGACAAGGGGCCATGCCTTCACCGCGGAAGGATTTTCTTCTTCCTCGCGCTGGCTATTGTGCCCTTAGTGAAAATAAAGGTTTGGCCGGGTCGCCATGACCCGGTTCCAACCCTAAAAAGAATTTGTTTTTTGCACCCCAAGTTTTCATAAATACACCCCCTGGCTATGAACCAGAAACCAATTAAATAATGCTTTTTGCACGCAAATTTAATAAGTACATCATGTTATCTGCTGGGCCTGGCCCATTTTTAAACCAAAACATGATGCTTTTTGCACCACCAGTTTAATACATACACTCACCTCACCTGTTGGTTCTGGCCCAATTCAAAAAAACTTCTATTTACTATTTGCATTTATAGTTTAATAAGTACACCCTGTTTACCAATTGGGCCTTTCTCATTTTGAAACCATGGGCTTAATGCTATTTACACCTACGTATTCATAACTGCACCCTTTAATTGTTGGGCTGCACAAAATATATTTACTGTTTACACTAATTTTTTTTGTAACTCCACCCCTTTAGGAATTGGGCCTAGCCCACTTTGAAACAATGCACATAATGTTGTTTACACTCACGTTTTCATAACTGCACATCCCTCAGCAGTTGGGCATAACTCACTTTGAAATAATGCACATAATGCTATTTACACCCTATATTCATAAAATGCACCTCTTATCTGTTGGGCTGGCCCATTTTGTAATTAAACAAGTTCTGTTGATTGCATCCCTTTTCTTCCTATATTCACCCCTGATTACTAAGTGTACTCCCCACTTCTATTCTATCTCTTTCTATTTCTATTTTGATTTATTTGCTTATGTAATGTTATGTCAATTATTCATTATTATCTTTAGTACGTGCTTATATTTCGTGCACTCCATGCTTGATCTTTGACTCGCTTGGTAGTGTTTCAATAACATGTAAAAAGATTTTGTGAATATCATGTTGGGTCTTCGACTTGCTTGATTTCGTAAAATTTACCGTAAATTCAAAATCTTTTTAAAAAAACTAAAAATACTCAAATAAAGGATCACTCAGTTATCCTTTTTCTCAAGAAAATCTACATATTACTCAAGATCGCTTCAAGGTCCAATGCCTTAAGCGATTCTCCCTGTTTTTTCTTAAAATTCAACGTTGTTTCAAGGTCCAACATTTTAACGACTCTTTTTCACACAATTAAAATAAATCTTTCGAAAAAGGTGAAGTCAACTCGACACGCAATTTGTTTTCTAAAAAGAACTACGTAAGTCTGATTTCTCCATTGCACTTAGGGATATATAGTAGCAAGGGAAAACCCCTTGTTGACCTAAAAAACTAAAAAAATATAAAAATCTTCTATTTCCTAAAAATAAAATTTGATTTCTTTTTCTGAATAAACAAAAATAAAAAACATAATTCATGTTCTTAAGGGAAAATAAATAATTAAAAAGTCATTTTATTTTTAGCACACTCGATTAAAGGTTGCCATCGTCGTGATGGACGTGTGGGGTGCTAACACCTTCCCCGTGCGTAAATGACTTCCTAATCCTTTTATCTCAAATCGTAGACCATGTCTTATCTTTTTGGTTTTTTTCGACATTTTCCTTAAATAAACGTTGGTGGTGACTCCCCTCAAGTTCCCCTTTTAGGAATGCTCTTTCTTTTTCTATTTTTTTTTTCATAATCATACCGTCGTGGCCGGACAGGTTGTGACACCAACATATTTCTCTTGATAGCTATTATGAGTTTGTTAAATCCCTAATAAGTGATTGAGTGATGTTGGAGTGTAAGTGTAAAATGTGCTAAAAACAAAATTCGGTTGATAAAATGCATGAAATGAGAATAATTTGGTGGTCAAATATGTTATTAAGTCATTGTTTTACGTTTAGCAAAAAAACACAAAGTCTTCTTTCATTGTCATTTTACAATATTGATAAAGCATTAGAATTTTTTTTTCTTTCTATTATATCCTTAACCATTTTTTATGGAGTGAGAAAATTAAAGAAAAGTATACATGAGAGAGAATACAATTAATATATATATATATATATATATATATATATTAGAAAATTACATATACTTCTCCTAGTCTTTTTTATAAGAACCAAATTAAAATTTTAGTTTAGTCCTTTTTAAAACAACAAATCTAGAATGTCTTATGCATTAATTATTTTTGTCAGAAAGATATATTTGTTATGAATAATCTATCTATGACTATCAAAATATTTATTATCTTTTATGGTCTTTCCTTATTTTTATTTATCTTTTTGTAACTTCCCAGTTATCTCTTGTACCTATAAATAGGCTACTCCTCTTGAAAAGAATACACACAATTATTATTCTCTCTAGTCACTTTTTCTTTTTTTTTCTACTCTACTACTCTCTCTAGTTTTATGCTTCGAGTTACATTTATTTAACATGTTTTCAACATGTTTGTCTTTCTTCCATAGGTCATCTACAATTGGTATTGCAACTTACAAGGAAAATTCATGTAAAGAATTTTATTGGAGAAAGTTGCTCTTTTAAATTCATATTTCAAGATCATATTTTTCATTTCTCTAATTTCAATATCCATACTATGTGTTTGGTAGAATATTTGTGTTATATTTACATAATTGTGAAATTGATCATTTGAGAGTCTTGAAGACTCTCTCATGGAGGGAAATATTTAAAATATTTTTTCACTAGAAGTGAGAAAATAATACAAAAGTACAAATAAATAATATTTTTTCTCAGAAAGTGAGAAAATAATGCCATAACGGTAGCGCTCTATGAATTTTATTATAATTTAATCATGTCAAGTGAGAAAATAATGTCATAACGGTTGAGATCTGTAAAATATTATTCATAACTATTATGTGTATAGTTATATTATTCACATAAATATGAATTTATTTAGATGTAACGTGTTTTGAAGACATAATCACATAAATAAATTCTAAAACTTACTTTTGTAAAAGGTTCCGAAGACCTTATTAAAGAAATAAATTTAAAGAATTTTTTTTCTCATCATAAGTGATGTAAAAAAGGAATAAAAAGTATTAGTCGTTTCTCACTAGAATTGAAAACATAATGCAAATTGAAAAAGAAAGATTTTTTCATTATTGAAGAATGAGATTAGAAAATATTAGTTTTTTTTTCTCACCAAAAGTGAGAAAATAGTATAAAAGTGAAAAGGAAATAATTTTTTTCTTAACTTTCCTGATTATTGTTTCTCGATATTGTACCTCGTGAAATTTAGGTTATTGTTTAATATTTGGTAAAAATACTTTTAAAAATAAGTATCTATTATTATTAATATTGATGCCTCATTGGGATTACATATACAAATATGTAGTGCATTTTACGGCCATTATAACTAATGGATTGGCGTCATATCCTTCAATATTGGCTAATGGGATTTTCAATTGTATATTTCAATGTGTGAAGATTCTTTCCCATTTAAATCATCGTACCAACTGTACATAAATATATGTCTAGATGCATTTGGTTTATATTATTAGATCAATTCCAAGCTAAGGTACTTTTAATTGCAAGAATGTAGTTAAAGAAACAATGACATAGGAATGTTTGTGTATATAGAGAAGAGGGATCAAATTACACCAATATAACTTTAATAATTATTATATTATTTGTATAATTTTGACTTTCACACACACATATATATATATATAGAGAGAGAGAGAGACAGAGAGAATGGCAGCCACAACAATGACAGTCATATTGGTGGCAACGAAAGTGGTGATGACGGCGATTATGGTGGTGATGATTGTGATGATGATCTTGACGTAAATTATGTAATGACCTAAATTTCTACTTATTCTTTATTATTTTTATTCTTACTTATAGATAAATTTTCTAAGAAACGTATAATAGTAAAAATTCTAAAGCGTAAGATTTGCAAAAAGATTTGCTAATCATATACATAGCCAATGTCTCTGATACAAAAGTTTAGATAATACAAGTACACTACTTTCTCAAAAATTCAGCTTATTACAATACTTCGTTTATATTTCTTCACTACTCCAAGGCTTCACGGAACCTGTCCATCATTGCCATCTAAAAAAAATGAAACAATCCGGGTGAGAAATAAATTTCTCAGTAGGCAAAGCTAAATCCCAACCCTATTATTAGGTTAGTAAAATAAAAAAAAAAAAATCAAGCACAACCACAAGCAATATGCAAACTATATGAATGCATGAGATGAACTATCCCAGGGCAAATGGCTCCCACATATCGTACTGTATGTGGCCACGCTGAGCGTGGTCGTTGCTATAGTCTTA
>PYAF01006153.1:79029-104193 GCA_007407185.1 Glycine tomentella
TAGAGTTTTGTGTCATAAAATTTGTTGATACTTAGTCAGCTAAGTGTATTCTATAATTTCATCAAGTTTCTACAAAATTTCTAAAGTTATTTGAGCATTTTTAGCCTAGGGGCATTTTGGTAACTATACCATTCAACCTAGGGGTATTTTGGTCATTTTCAAAAATGTCCAAGGGTATTTTTGACATTTTCATCTTAAGTGTTTTCTAGTAATTTCTACTTCATGGAAAGAGTGATATAGTTAGTTTTCTCTAAACATACTTCTATCCAATTTATCATCACATTTTTATAATTTTGAGGATGTTACAAATTAAATATTTAAAATATTTGATTTTTTGTTTGATTAATCTCATGGAGATTTTATAATTTGAATTTAAAATATTTTAATTTTGACATTTCATATTAATTTAACGAATAAAAATGATCATTCTCATTTCCATAAAAAGGGTCATTCTCATATATGTCCTCTTTCTATATATATTGAATTAATTTTGTGATTTTTCTCCAGTGTGTTGTGCCTTACGCTTGAATGATTATAAATTCATTTGTTTATATTTATTTATCCATTTAATTATAGATATGCATGATGCTTTGTCCATATGGTTAATTATGTTTGTGAGAATACGATACTAGCATGACAAGATTTTAAGAACTATGATTAATGTAAAGTGTTTCAAAAGTCATTTGATAATTATTTGGAATGATGAGTTGTGTTTGGGTATGTTATATTTCTTACACATTTGCAAGAAAAACAAAGTATGGAATTCATATGAAAAATCATATGACTCATTTATCGAAAATGCTCCATTCTCTTAAGTGAATATTACACATATATATTTTTATAAAATAACTGTGTCAATAATTTATTTCTATCACATAACATTTTCATTATTATTGTTATGGTTACAACTTTAACATTATTGACTTATGATTTAAATGCTTTACTTTTAGATTATTTTCTTTTTTCACGCTTATGATTTGATTCATGCTTCAAGGACATATTATTTAGCTTAAAAGATTTGTGGACCAATAATGTATGTATATATGGACTTTATATACATGTTTCCAAAATATCTTATTAAATTGGTTTATAGACCAATATATGAAATGTAGTACTAGTGATCGAGATTCAAATTATTTTGAGTTTCATGTATGTATGATGACATCTTTATAAATACATTTAATGTGTTATCATTGATTGTTTTATTTATTATGAACATGAATAGTTATATATTAAAAGAATTATGAAAATTACTTTAAAGTTGTGTATTGCATATGAATGAACTCATATAGGCTATTTATAATAGCTCTTACATGTATTAAGGTCGCAAAACTGTTTTTTTTTAATGATTTTATTGGTTTATAAACATGTATACATGATATGTGGTGTGCATTTTACAGTGAGCAATATCAAGAAAAATAAGAAATAGTTTGATATATATTTGTATGTCTCACTAAATTATTATAATGATTCACATAAGGCATAGCATCAATGCAAAATTTGTACTTCATGTTTATTATTACAATTGAAATCCAGATTGTAAACTAGAAGTTTACGAAATAATATAAGTTTGTTCTTTGGCATGATCTTTTCGGCCATTATTGAAATAACAACAGTCACACTAGAAGGGGGTTGAATAGTGTGTTAACCAAATATATAATAAACTTATATAAACTCTTATTGCATATATATATATATATATATATATATATATATATATTTATGTATGGAAATGTAGAATCAAGATAGACCGTCCACTGAGGAGAAAAACATATTTTAATAAATACAAGTTTAATTGTCTAGACTTAGTAACAAAGAGTCCTTTTAAAATCGTTTTCAAATAAACACTTGGTATTAAACAAGTGACATAAAGTGTTGATAGAATGCTCAATAAACCATAAAGGAGAGAAGTATAAATACTTAGTTTATATTGGTTCACTTAACATTAGTTGTGTCTAGTTCTCCTTTACTCAACAATAAAGGGTTATACTAATCAAAACTTGATTACAAACAAACATTATGACCTACCACTCATGGCTTTACAAGTATTCTCAATACCACTTATGGCACTTACTTAGACTCCCCCTGAATATAAGAAATCAAAGTATTTTTTAACACTAAGTCACTCTTGCCTTTCACAAATAGTAGTTTGAATGAATATAAGTGTTCAAAAACACTCAAAGGGTGAATAAACAATAAAGCTCGATTACAAAATGACTTTGCTTAGCAAAGAATAAATACATGAAAACTTTGTGTTAGTCTATTAATTTCAGCAGAGTTTGGCTTCAATTAATTTCTTGCTTTTTCATCAGTATTTCTCTACTATGCTTTATGAGTAGTGGTTGCCTTTTATAGACTTCTGCGAGGGATCAGCGCCGGTTCCTTGAAAAGATAGTTGTCTCATAGTGAAGGAAAAGGCTAGTGGCATGCTTTGATTTGCGAGTATTTGTAAGATAGTATAGACAGTCTCATGTGCTCCTTGTCTTTTAGCGAGAATGACCTTTAGAGAATATTCTTATCAATATCTTCTATGTTTTCCTTTCCTTAAATTCAAATATTAGCATTTCAAAATCAAGAGAGGCAACATGAATTTGTATAGGATGGAATACGTGTACTTCCCTTTTACGATTGCCACAAACTTTTTGTCAGTGTTGATCATTTCAAAAAAGATGCATGAGTTAGTTACTAGTTGGACACGTGGTATAAACAATAACATAATGTATAACAGTAATTGTCATAGAGAGTGGATGCCATTTAGTTTTAGCTTATTGATCGCTAGATAGATAGTTGACAGAGCAATCCTTCTTGGATGATACAACATATTGTTTAGTCCTTTAAGAAGTAGAATAAGTCCACTTGTCAAAAACTCATTAGAATATCATTGATTTATACTTTTATTTTTATTCATGAAAATCTAAGGTAGATGAGATTAGTGGTCGTCAAGACCTAATAACCTCCTCCTTTTTTATAATGACAAACACTATAAATTTTGATGTGTATCAGGGTTTTAAGAGGGTAAGATGAATGAATGTAATGCATTTTAAACTCCCCTTGAGTTCAATCATGGCAAAAATATGACATAAGTGGTAGCGAAATAATAATTAACAAATAACTAAAGAGAGAACACATGAATACACTTTTATTTAATAAGATAGCTCTTTACACTCAAAATTCATACTTCTCCCCCTTTTGTCATAAGCAAAAAATGGGTTTGAAGATAGTAATAATGAGGAACATCATAGTCATCCTTGAGAAGGTGGTGGTGGTAGAGGTTGAGAAGGTGGAGGGAAGACGGAGGTAGTGGTGGTGTTAGATCAACGATTGGTGGTGGTGGAGGTTCAAGAGGTTGAGGTGCAGGTGGATGTTGAGGAATGGGTGTAGGTGCAGCAACAACTCTAAGGATATACATCTGAGCTTGTTGAATATTTTGAAGGAGGACAACACTAAGGTTGGAGAACTGAGTAGTGACTGCTTTCTGCATTGAGACCCCGAATTGGTCATTCTCTTGATGTTGTCGTTCGACGAAGGTTTCCATAACTTGCCCTATCATGTCTTGCACTTAATCCCTAGTACCGATAGAAGGTTGTGCATAGTTCAAGGGAGCAAGGCCTGAACTAGTGGAGTAGATGATTGTCAATATGTAGTTGTCCTATAGACAATTTGTTTCATAAGATGAACACCCTTTTCTATTTAGTATTTCATGATTAATAAATTTGAGCAAACTTTATCTTTATCATATTTATATCTCGCCTATATTTTATAGTAATATGCGTTTAAAGATAAAGGTCCTAGGAATAGCACAAGTGTTCTCTCAAGGATCAATGATAGGGATTGAAGCCAAGTAATATGCATTTAAAGATAAGTTCCCAAGTGCTAAGACTTTTGTTAGGTTGGGATTGAAGCCATACATTTGCCTTACCTATCAAGGAGAACGGAAAAGCTCTGAGATAGACAGCTTCAACATCTGCATCAGAGGCTCCCATGGTACTGCACAGCTCCATGAAGGTGGACAAATGAGTGTATGGATCTTCATGATCTAGTCCAGCAAAAGGATGTGATCCAATTAGACTGAGCAATGCGGGCTTCAATTCCACAACTTTTTTATTGAAAGGAGGAATGACTATGTTGCTGTAATGTTTTGGTCCTTGTTGATACGCATAGTCACCCAGAGTCCTCCTTGGTGGTCTATTTTCCTCTCCCTCTCCTTTACCAGCCATAATATAAATTATAGGTGGCTTTTATAGGTGAAGGAGAATCAAAATAGAAGAAGATTCTCTTAGTAGCTTTTTGGTTGTTTCGTTTCTTTTCCGTTATGGTCTTGGTAATTTCTAAATTAAATATCGATGTAGCTGCAAGAAATTTACCTCAAAAAGGAAAAAGAACAAACTTGCAATAATTTGTAAGTACCGAGGTTAGGGAAAGTAAATAAAACACAAGAGAATTTATACAAAATTAAAAATAACAAAAGCAAAGAAAAAGTCATATTCAACTAAGAAATTAAATTTGAAAGAACTAAGCGAGCGACTCAAGTCCCCGACAATGGCGCCAGAAACTCGTTAGACTGTTGGCAAGTGTACCAATTTGTCGTTGTAACTTATAAAATTTATAAAAGATCGTCTCCACAGGGACTTGAGCTACTCAGTTAATCCAAATAAAATTTAACAGTTCAATAGTTATGTACAATAAGGATGAGCGGAATTTCATTTGATTTACGAAAGTAATGGAAAAGTACAAAACTAGTAAAATGAAATATATTTATGAGAAAGTGGGATTGGGTTTCATCATTCATACCCTTTAGTATTCAATTAACTTTACCAAGTATAAATCATTTTCTATCCTTATTGATGCACACATTAAATCACCCCAAACCGATCCCTCGCATTTGAGAATTCTAAGGATATCTACCGAATATCGATCCCTCGCATATGAAGTAAATACCCCAGCATTATAATCATAATCGCGTGCTATTTGCAATCAAAACGTTATGCCCTATTCCTAGCAACGTAACGTAATGAGTAAAATCATTCAATTCAAACCCTAAGATTACTTTCCAGTCTCACTTAAGATTAAATTCATGAAACTAGTGATCAAGTAGAATCAAGCATTAAGGACAAAATGAAATTACCAACAAGGAATAGAAAAGATTAATGCATAAATAAATATTAAAAGAGATACATAGGGATAAGAAGATTACATCCAATCCTTAGAGAAGCTAGCTACTCATAGTGGAGAGAACCTCCTCAAGAGAAGAATTGATGAAGGACCCCGTCACCGCTTCTTTCTGTAAAAAATATGAATATCTCACACTTAACCAAGAGGGGGGTGAATTGGTTAAACCTTGGTGAATTAAAAAAAAAATCCTCAATCAAAATCAGAGTTCCTAGGATCTTTATCACTTTTCAAAACCAAGAAACCTTATTCAATCAAGTAGCTCAACCCCAAGGAATTCAATGGATCAAAAACTGACTTTGTTGGTCAGACAATTTAATCAAGAACACAATGAATATAAGAGTTAAGGAATAGAAAAGCAAAACACAAACAAATTTATACTGGTTCACTTCAACACTAGAAGCTACATCCAATTTTCTTCCAACCAACACTAGATTAGAGTTCCACTATTATAATTTTCAGTTCTTACAATCAATTACAATGTCTCCCTTTATCAACCCTAGATAAGCAACAGAAATCTAAAATCCTATTAGATTCTAAGAGACAAGAACCTGAGAACACTACTCAGTTCTTTTACCTAGAGAACCCCTTCTCTAGTTTCAAGCAAGAACCCAATTACAATAGCCAAATTATAAAGAAAATCCAAAACGAAAATTACAAACATATTAAGGAGAGAAACAACCTGATGATCCAATGATGCAATGCATAATGATGTTACTAGATCAGGTTGAATGAATGAAAATCAAATAGCACAACTTTCCTTAATCTTGAAATGGTTTCAAGCTCCAAGAATGAGTCAAACACTTATGATCAAAGAATAATGGAGCAAGGAATGATTAAACCCTTAGAAAACACTTTAGAATGCTCACAAGACTGTTTAAGCTCAGAAAATATGTATGGGTAATGTTCCACAAAGTTAGAAAAGCAGCTGAGCATCAGTCCTTCTTATAACAAACTTTTGTAACTACCTGTAATCGATTAAATGTGCCTAATAATCGATTAAAACGCTCACGTAATCGATTAAATAAACCTTGTAATCGATTAAAATATTCAACATAGTTTCTGGGTATGAGCAACGAGCAAAATAATCGATTATTCCGTCCTGTAATCAATTAAAACAGGAAACTCCAAAATATCAAAACGCACTATGTAATCGATTACAAACTTTGGTAATCGATTAAAGCAGGAGTCTTTAAAAACTGAATGAACTATGTAATCGATTACGATATGTGGTAATCGATTAAACCAGGAAGACTTGTAAGCATTAACATACAGTGTAATCAATTACGAAATGTGGTAATCGATTAAAGCAGGAAGATGGCTTTTCCTATTAAGCCTGTGTAATCGATTACAATACCTTGGTAATCGATTATTCCAGCATGGCTTAAAATCATATATAGCTATGTAATTGATTACTACCCATTAATAATCAATTAAAGTGTTCAACAAGGCAGTTTAATTGAAAACAAAGGTCAAATAATCGATTATTCCGATAGGTAATTGATTACATTGTTCTTGAAAGCTTTTCCAGAATAGACTAAGAACAAAATAATCGATTAAGTCAAGTAAGTAATCAATTAAGCCAGTAGGAATGGTATTTTTCCAAAAATCTTTGAATCAAATTAAAAATTTAGTCAAATAACTAAAGCCTTGTGATTTTCATGAACCTAATTAATTTAATTATGGATTAATATGAATGCAATGCACTTGGATCACCAGAATTGCTTTTCTCTTACACATTTCACACTAATTAATCTTCAAGGCATCCATTGCATGTTGAAAGCTCAAAACCAATGTTTGAATCACAATTCCTTTGCATTCTTTAAGTAGCTCCCCTTGAATCCAACACTTTCCGGCAGAGTCTCCACACTAAATCTCACTTCTCTCACTCTCTCTTATGCTATCCTAAGCTAATCTAATGTACAAGGTTGAGAAATTTCATACAGAGGCAAGGAAAATTGAGAATGGAATGCCCCTTCTTCACAAAATGCATGGCTATTTATAGATTTTTCCTCTTGCCTGCTTCCACTCGCCTGCCATTTTGCCTGTTTTCACTCACCTGGGCGAGCTAATGCACTTTTTCTGGAATGTTCACTCGTCTGGGTGAGCAAAATACACTGTTGTTACTCGTCTGGGCGAGTTAAAACCTTAATGATGAAGAAAGGTCATTGGGTCTGGGCCATTTTGCTTCTAACACCCCCTAATTTTGATCTTTATGCCTTTTTTGTTTGCTTTGATGTTTCGGAAGCTTCGGATGTCATCGGAACCTAAAACAAAATACAAAATATGATTGGACTAATCTTCCAAAATATGAAAAAAAACATTAATACAAGTAATAGACACAAAACAACAAGGTTTAAGGGCAAGTTTATAAACAAAATTACTAGAATCAAAAGATAAGTTTCATCCGTAAAACATGATTTTAACTAAAATATGGTGCTTATCAAGGGCAAGTCACATTAACATGCATCATATGAACAAGCTGATTAAAAAGGATTTAGTCATTGTATTACCCAAACTTAAGTTTGAAAAGGACAAATTATGTGATGCTTGTCAAAAGGGGAAACAAACGAAAAATTCTTTTCAAAGTAAAAATGTTGTTTCTACTTTAAGACCCTTGAATTACTTCACATAGATTTATATGGTCCTTCTAGAACTATGAGTTTAGGAGGTAATTACTATGGACTAGTAGTTGTTGATGATTACTCTAGGTTCACATGGACTTTGTTTTTGAAATCCAAGAGTGATGCTTTCAATGCTTTCAGAAAATTGGCCAAACTTGCTCAAAATGAAAAGGGAAGCAAAATTATCTCAATAAGAAGTGATCATGGTGGAGAATTCGAAAATGAACATTTTGAAAGATTCTATGTAGAAAATGGAATTAACCACAATTTTTCAGCTCCAAGAACACCGCAACAAAATGGTGTTGTGGAGAGAAAAAATAGATCGCTTGAAGAAGGTGCAAGAACTCTTCTTAATAAGACAAATTTGCCTAAACATTTTTGGGTTGATGTTGTAAGTACAGTTTGCTACACTTTGAATAGATTACTAATAAGGCCTATTTTAAAGAAAACTCTATATGAACTATACAAACGTAGAAAATCAAACATTTCTCATTTAAGAGCATTTGGCTGCAAGTGTTTTGTTTAAAATAATGGTAAAGAATCATTTGGAAAATTTGATGCTAAAGCCGATGAAGCCATCTTCCTTGGATATTCATTACATAGCAAAACATACAGAGTTTTCAATAAAAGAACCTTATGCATGGAATAATCAGTTCATGTTATTTGTGATGAATCTAATCCCTCTAAAGAGGAAAAGAAGTGTGATATTGATGTAGGTCCTTTGGAAGAGTTCATTCAAATTAATGAATCAATGCATAAAGAAAAGGAAGAACCAATTGTTGAAACAAAACAATCAACATCAGTCCAAGAGCCAAAAGATTGGAGAACTACAAGAGATCTCTCCCTTGACAATATAATTGGTGAAGTTTCAAAGGGAGTATCTACTAGATCATCATTGAGAAATCTCTGCTATAATATGGCTTTTGTTTCACAAATAGAACCTAAGAATATTGATCAAACCTTAATTGATGAACATTGGATGCATGCCATGCATGATGAATTGAATCAATTTAAGAGAAATGAAGTTTGGGAACTTGTTCCTAGACCTTCTTTTCTCAAGCCTATTGGCACTAAATGGGTTTTTAGAAACAAACTTGATAAGAGTGGAATCATAGTCAAAAATAAAGCTAGATTGGTTGCAAAAGGTTACAACCAAGAGGAAGGCATTGACTATGAGGAAACCTATGCACCAGTTGCAAGATTGACAACCATTAGGTTATCACTTGCATATGCATGTTTAATGGATTTTAAACTTTTTCAAATGGATGTTAAAAGTGTTTTCTTAAATGGATATATTGAGGAGGAAATCTATGTGGAGTAACCTCCTGGTTTTGTTGATTTCAAATATCCAAACCATGTTTTCAAACTTAAGAAAGCTCTTTATGGTTTAAAACAAGCTCCAAGGTCTTGGTATGAGAGATTAAGCAAATTTCTGCTTGAATAATCTTTCACAAGAGGACATGTTAATAAAACCTTGTTCATCAAAAGGCAAAGCAATGATATCTTATTAGTTCAAGTATATGTTGATGATATAATTTTTGGTTCAACTAATCAATTATTGTGCAAAGAATTTTCTATCTCTATGCATAATGAGTTTGAAATGTCAATGATGGGAGAGTTAACATTCTTTCTTAGACTTCAAGTGAAGCAAATGAAGAATGAGACATTTCTAAATCAAACCAAGTATTGCCTTGAAGTGATCAAAAAGTTTGAAATGGAAAAAAGCAAAGATGCTGCAACTAATTATGCTTACGAATTAATTGATTACATAAGCATATAATCGATTATTCATGGAGTTACTGCAGAATCTGCAAGATTTTCTTGGAATTTGTAACTATCCAACTGCCACCTAATTCAGAACTTGAATCTTTTGTGCTTTAAAGTTAGTGGGTTGATTCAAAATAACTGTTACTTATTTCAAATTTAAACTTTGGAGCCCAAAATCTTCTATAAATGCAGCCTATGTTAAAGGAAAAAATCACCCCCATTATCATCTTCAATCTTAAGCACTATTGTGTTTCTTTCTTTTGAGTCTAGAAACTCTGTCCAGATAGCCTTTCCTCACATATTCACCATGTCTGCACCTAAGAGATCAAAATCCTCTAAGAGAAAGAGTGTTGAAACTTCTAACCCTACTGTGAATAGGTTAGACCATTGGTTTCTTTCTAAGCGAGATAAAATGACCTACCTTCAGCTTAATTCCATCAAACTCATTTGCCCTCCCAAACACCTTGACCTTGACTGGTTTATTAGAGAAGGTTTTCAATTCCCTGCTATGATTGAAGCCCAGGGATTGAAAAAATTTGTTGAGATGAAGGATACTTTTTATCCTGAATTAGTGAAGGTGTTCTACACCTATGCTAAGGCTTCTATGGATGGGACATTCTTGTCTCAAGTTAATGGAGTAGCCATGGAAATCACTCCTGAAGTCTAGGAAGCAGTTGCTGGTATTTCCTTTGAAGGTGAAAGGAAATTTGAAGAAGAGGCTGGAGGCTATAATAGGGTGGAGACCTATAGAGGGATGTTTCTTGACCCTCAAATGAGGCTGAAGCTTAGGATTAGTACTGACCCAATGACTCATGAAGATAAACTTCTTCATTACATGATCACCTATATCTTGACCCCTAAATCCACTAATCATGCCCAAACCACAGATGATGACATACAACTTGTGTATGGCATGAAGAATTCCATTCAGATGAAGTGGATTCTCATTCTTGAGGAAATTATGCTTAATCCAAAAGATTGATGAATTATCCTTTTCCATATGTTGTTTTAGTGTCCAGATTCATTGATTACTTCAATATAGATGTCTCTAATGAGGTTGTTGACAACACAAACTCCAGCAATAGCCTCATCAAAAAGAAACATTTTACTAAGCTTGGGATGGTCAAAGACTGCTTATGGATGGAAAATGGTCGGACAACAAATCCCTGCTACTGGAAATGAAGAGGAAGCTGATGAAGAAGCAGAAGATGAAGGCCCTGCTCAACCATCTTACAGTCCATTTGAATCACTCATGATTCAAAAGATGGATGCCTTATTGTCTCTACACCATGAGCACTGAGCTGAGACTAATTCTGTAACATCCTCAAAATTATATTATGAGATATTTATGATTGAATTATGGAAGTAGGATGATAGTTGGATACAAGAAAAATAGGATAAATTTTATTTGAATATAAGCTGCCCAAAACTTCCATATCTGCCACCCGAATTGAAAATTTTATTTCTCTCTCAATTCTTATCCAAATTAAGTGTATGATATATGAAATTAAAAATCAAGATGTCTACTACAACATATTAAAATTTCAGATAAATATAGTTTGTGTACTGATTGCAATAATTAAAACCTTAAGAGATGTCAGTGTGGAATTTCTCAGCTTGCTGGCAGTTTTGAAGTCTAGATTAAAAATGTTATAGCCAGAGTTTTATAACTCCAAATCAGGCATGTGATACGTTGTTAGAAAGCTTAGGAAGTCTAGTTTAACATACTAGAAAATTAGAATTTTTAGATTAGTGAATTGGTACAGAATAAATGGTTAAGTGTTTTTAGCCTTTTGGACCTTTTGGATTGGGCACAACTTGTAACCCTTGAAATTTTGGCCCAAGGAATCAAATTCAGCTCAAATTGGGACTATCCAGAAGTGGATTCACGTGCAAAAGCCATAGAATAGGCATAGCTAAGTGAACTAATAGGAAGAAAAGTTTGGTAAACCAAAGTCAATGGTAAGTCAATGAAGTTAAGTTTTTTTAAACCAACCTTTCTAGGTGGCCTTCAAGGTGTAAAGCAAGCATTAAATGATGGAATCTTGCAAATAAAAATCTAGTTTTAGCCAAATATTTTAGAACAAATCACAATTAGTCATTTGTACAAAGCATTCCACATAACCACATGGTCATTAATGAAGAGAATCTTTCCTTAAACATTAAACTATTGGTGAAACCATGATATTTGTATGATGTTGTGTATTTGGCCATGTGATTAACTTGAAAAAATGGGCAAGAGATAACAAGATCTTCAGCCATGTTCCACGTTCAATTGGGTCAAAGAATGAAGGAAGATTTCAAAGCTTAACCAAAGAAAAATCTAGTGCCTAAGATAAGACTTCAGGATAATATCTCTTAAAGTAATGATTAGTTAGTTGCATTTTAACCAAACTAACTACTAACTAAAAGCTGAAACCTAACTAAATCTTTTCCATTCTAACTAACTTAATTAGTATAAAAGGCTTGAAGTATCAATAGATTTCAGCACTCCAAAGATTTCACGGCTACTAGCTTCCATTTCACCAAAACTTTTCACTCCTTACTTTCTTTTGCTTGCTTATATACGTGACTTTCTTCTACCATTTCTTCCATCAAACTTTCTTTTTCAAGACCTCATTTCTTAGAGTATTTCCCAAGGAAGGCAGCCCTTACTTTATTCCTTTTCAAGAATCAAACTCACTTGAGGTAGGCTAGGCTTCAATCTTTAGTTAAGAATTTATTTGGACTAATTATATGCTTAAATGTATAGATTTATGACTATTATTTAGGCTGTAATTTCATATCATTTGAAGGTTATTTTATGATGTGGAAATGTTGATTTAAACCATAGGATAGGTGATGATTTATAGGCTGAAATATTAGTGATGTTTGGAAGTATATTTAGTGATCTTTGGAAGTGATTTTGATGATATTTGGGCTGTTTGTTCATACTTTTATTATGAGACTGTTTTGTATTAATTTTCAGAAGTAGAGGTTGAATGGTGTGTAGTTAATGGTTCAAATACTAGAGTGATTCAATTTTGAGGCTAATGTAGTAAGGTGGTAAGTGAAAGGAGATTAAGATGCATGCTAGGTTTTAATCTTTTCTTGTGAAGGTTTAAAGGAATTAGAAATTATTTGAGAGATCTATTGTGGTTTATTAGTTAGATTACTAACATGATTTTTTTCTATAACTTGAGGATATTCAAAGGTCATGCCTAAGTGGTAATGATCTTATTTAAATAAGGTATGGTGGTTAAACCATACTTGTGGTACGTATGATGTTATGATAACAACGTTTTTCCATAAAGTGGTATGTATTATGCTAATGGATTTTATTATGGATGGATGTTGATGTGATGATAGGTTGATTCATGTTTCCAAGTCCAGTACGAGATTTTGTGAAACAAAATTTGATACTACATACAGTACGATATGTAGTGACCAGGTGCAAATATATGGCATAAATCATGCATGTTTGCTTAAGACAATTGTAGTGTCTACATCCAGTACAAGGTGTAACTACATACAGTAAGATATGTAGAGGCCATGTGCACCCTGGGAAAATTCATTTCATGCATTCATATAGTTTGCATAATTATTTTATGATGATTTAGTACGAGGTGTAGCTACATACAGTAAGATATGTAGAGGCCATGTGCACCTTGGGAAAATTCATTTCATGCATTCATATAGTTTGCATAATTATTTTATGATGATTTACTAATGTACTAACGTGTTTTGGTGGTTTAGTTTTGCCTACTGAGAAATTTTATTTCTCACTAGATTTGTTTCATTTTTTATAGATGGCAACAGTGGTCAATTTCATTGATGCCTTGGACTGATGGTGGTACAAAGATAAAGAATTGTCTCTAGGAAATGAATGATGAAAGTGTTGTAGTATCTTTATGTTTTGTTGAGAATGACTTTTGTACAAGGACTGTGGCTACGTATTATATATATCAGTTTAACAACTTCTATAACTTCTATAATTTATATGCTTTAGAATTTATACTAGGATCCATTCGGTAAAAGTAAAATAGTAAAAAAAAAATTCTAACGATTCTTAAAAATTTAACCTTAATAAAAATATAATATCTAGAATAATTTTAGGTCATTACAAATTCATATATGGAAGAGATGAAATCTAGGCTAGAAAACATAGAAGTTAGGCTTGTCCTTGGTGATTTTGATAAACTAGCTTAGGTTGCTTGTGTTTTCATTCCTGTTTTTATTACTGCTTTACTATTTTTTTCCTCTGATTAATGTAATGTTTTTCCCTTTCCATTAATGACATTTCAATTTCTACTTCTCATTATTTGCTATGCTACCTTTTGTCTTTGATAAGCCAAATAAAGGGAGAAAATTTGATTGATAACTAAAAAAGGGAAAATTGATTGTTTTGCTTTGTGTTTTGCTCTGTCTTTTTTGCAAATTAATAACTGATGAAGATATCTAAGTCAGGGGGAGTAAACTTAAATGAAAGTAAATGATCAATATTTATGTAAGCATATCTCTTAACACTTGTTCTTGGCAAAGAGACTGATTTGTTTTCAGGATAACAAAGTTCAAGACTTCTATCTTTAATCCCTCAAAGAACTTCAAAAATTAAACACATGTTCAATCAATATTTGGCATGTTCAAAGCCAAAAAGGAGGAGATTGTTGGATATAGGGGAAGCTACAAGAAGATGAAGCTTGTAATTTAGAAGAAAGTTATGAGCTTTTCACATGCCTTAAAGATTGTAATTCAAATTAAGTGTATGAGAGGTCAATCTTTTGATCCTTGCATGGCATGCACATAATCATTAACATGCTTAAATGTTTTCATTAAAGTATCAAAGTTATTCATGTTTGTAAAAGAAATTAAATGGCTAATGTTTTTGGAAAAAATGTAATTTTACTGCTTTAATCAATTACACATCGATTTAATCGATTATTTGCTTCATTTTAAATCTGGAAAAGCCTTGAAGAACATATTAATCGATTACATAACTCTTGTAATCGATTACATAGTAAAAACAAAAAGCATGCATCACTACTTTAATCGATTACCACAAATTGTAATCGATTACACAAGCTTGCTTCACAAATGAACTTCACTGCATTAATCGATTACAGCTCGGTTTAATCGATTATTCTGTTCGTTGTAAAACCCAGGATGAAGCTTTGAACACTTTAATTGATTAAGTGACAATTTAATCGATTACATAAACCATTTTAATCTATTATTTGGCGCATTATAATCGATTACAGTCTGTTACAAAAAGCTGTTATAAATAGGATAAAGGCTTGTTTGATAAACTAACTTGAATACTTCAAATTTTCTGAATATACACAAGTCTTCTCAAAGTTAGAAAGTGATTTTCTGGGTTAACTAAGTTCTTGTCCCACTCTTTAATCTTCATGGGTAGTGAATGATTTCTTGGACAAGAGTTTTCAAAGAAGTTTTGGAGAGCATGTTCTAAAATCCTTTTTTGCAATTCAACTCTGATTGGTAAAGCACATGCATTCATATTCATTGGATCATCAGGTTGTTTCTCTCCATTATCTCTGGTTGTAAATTTGTTTTTGTATTTTTTGTTATTTGAAGCTATTATAAAGAGTTCTTTTAAGCTTGTGCTAGAGTAAGGTTCTCTAGGGAAGAACAAAGTATGGTTCTCTGGTTCTTGATCACTTGGAGTCTAATAGGGTTTTAGATTTCTATTCTTTATCTAGGGTTGATAAAGAGTGTTTGTTGTAAAGCTTGTAAGAACTGAAATTTATAATAGTGGAACTCTAATCTAGTGTTGATTAGAAGAAACTGGATGTAACTCCTCTTGAGAAGTGAACCAGTATAAATTCTTGTGTTGTTTTTCTATTCCTTAATCTTTATTAGTTATCTTGTTCATTTGTTCTTAGAATTATTATCATTACTCAACAAGTCCTATTTTGAGCAATTGGTTTCTAGAGCTGAGTGATTTGATTGATTAGAAGCATTCTTGGTTTAAAAGTGATTAAGATCTTTTAACTCTGATTTTATAAATAAATTTTAAAATACCAAGTTTAAACCAATTCACGCCCCTCTTAATTATTGTGGGTATTCCTATTGTTTTCAAAAATGGCATCAACAATTATATGTATGTGAAGATAATGTTGCATGTATTGCTCAATTTAAAGAAGGATACATAAAAGAAGATAGAACAAAACATATTCTACCAAAGTTCTTTTTCATCCATGATCTCCAAAAGAATGGTGATATAAATGTTCAACAAGTTCGTGATCTGAAAGATGATTGTTTGCATGAGGGGGATAAATAAATGTGTTTTGAACTCTTTTTTTCTTCATCATAGTTTTGTCCCATTGGGTTCTTCTGATAAGGTTTTTAATGAGACAGGTGATAATATACCAAAGAATGACATACTCTTTTTCCTTCATTAGGTTTTTATCCCATAAGATTTTTCTTAGTAAAGTTTTAATGAAGCACATTCTTAAATAATGGACATTCAAGGAGGAGTTTTATGAATAATCTATCTATGGTTGTCTATATATTTTGTTATCTTTTATGATATTTACTTATTTATATTTATCTTTTTTAACTTCTCTTGAAAAGAATACACACAATTGTTATTCTCTCTAAACACTCTTTTCTTTTCTTCTTCTCTACTACTCTCTTTAGTTTTATGCTCGAAGTTATATTTTATTTAACAATCTTTAATTATGAATATCCTTTTAGTTTTTAGAGAGATTAAAATAATTAAAATTAATAAAAAAAATTTATAAATTAATTTTTTTGGTGAATGTATGAAAACCTAACAGCAAGACATTTTATATACAATTAATAAAAAACATTTGAAAAAAATAAAAGTACATCTAAGTAGTAATGTCAAGGATAATTTTGAAAAATATATAAATTTAGGAATAATTTAATGTTATTTATTAAATTAATAGGATTGGTGTAATTTTGTAAAGTCTCAATGCGTTCACATATGAGAAAACGATTTATTTAATGAGAGAATCCATGTTCAATTCTAACTCTGTACAAAATTTCTTTGAGTCAACAACAACTATACACCACGATCAAGATTACTCTCTGACACAATGGGTTGGGGGACACTTATAATCTTTAACCCAAGACAAAAAAATAAGACTTAAACATGTTTTTGATCCCTAATAAATATCCGATTTTTGTGTTTGCTCTCTAATAAATTTTTGTTTTGCATTGAATCCCTAATAAGACAACAATTTTATTTTTGGTCCTTGATACTTTTTTTAATTCCTAATAAATTTGCGAATTTTGTGTTTACTACCTACTAAAAAATTCATTTGATATTTGTTGGGACTAAAATAAAATTCTCTAATTTATCAGAAAGCAAACACAAATTTTATTAATTTATTATGGACTAAAAAAATATTGATAATCAAAAATAAAGTTATTGTTTTATTAGAAACTCAACGCAAAACAAAAAATTATTAGGGAGTAAATGCAAAAATCAGGTATTTATTAGGGATAAAAATATATTTAAACCAAAAAAATATATTAACTAATTTTTTTAATCTTGGTGACTTATTGAAAGAAGTAATTTTTATACTACCTCGGTTCCTTTTTGATTGTTTGAACTTTTGGAAAAAAAATTTGTTTCTATTTAGTTCACTAATAACATCGATAAGCAAAATTTGCTGCGAAAATCAGATGAGAATGTAAAGATTTTATTGAATCACAGGCAACAATTGCTAGCAGGTAACAACTAATGTTTCAACAGGTACCATATATGTCTAGTTAAATGCGGCATTTGATAAGTTCACTTGACAGGTATCTTGTACACTTCCTACTATGATTTTTGAACACCAAAGGGCCTTCTTTTCAGAAATTGGTAGCTAATCACAAATTGCCCTCTTCCCTGTTGAAGACTTCGAATGAATGTATCTTCATGTTTGTGTCTTTTACGAATCTAAGGAACTTTAAATTTCAAAATTATAAGTTGATGAAGCTGCACACATATTGCCTATATAAGAACAAATATAGAGTAAGTCACTCTTCTTCAACTTCCTATAAGTATCATAAAAGACCATACATAATCTTATGGACATCTAAACATACTGAATTGTATCCTGTAGAAGCTCTTTAGGTAGAAAACTTATATATTGCACTAGAGACAGCAAATTCATCTAGAGACACTGCCTACACACAGACTAAGAATTTTGAAACAGAAGAAAAGAGCAACGAAATGAAAGCATAAAGAAATGAAATATTTGCTGCCCCATGAAAGGCAACATTAAATTCATGTAAATATTTAGAATGCTTGCCAAGGTAGATCTCAAACTCGAGCAATGGTGAAACTGAACAATTAGTAGCACTCAATAGTTCCAAAAGATTCATTTAGGGAACATTGACATTGAAGAATATCAAATCAACGGTCCTGTTTCAGCAGAAGATCCAACTATTTGTATTTTACAGATTCTTCTAATAGAAAAAAAAAAGGTAGTTGAAAAAAAAGAGAGACTACATAGAATAAATGCAGGATAAGATCCTCGTGAAGAAATAAAATTGAAAACAAATAGAGTATCTCTCATCCCTCTACTTATCTGTCAGGAAAATTCCGCTTGAAGAACCCCACAATGAGGCCGTAAAACCATGCTAACCTATAAAATATTTAAAGGCAACAAATCTTCTTATAGATGGTCTGGAAATTTTGCAGCTATAATGGTTGCTTAATTCAACTAGACATTATCATGTTTGGATTTCAGCTCAAAACCTCCAAGTCTCCAACCAAACAATGGTTTGGACAAAAGCTTCAAGAGACCAGATTTTGCCCAAACTACATTCCAAACACATTATAAGAAAATAAGTATTTTGTCTTCTGCTTGATGATTTAATTTGAGTGATTTATCAAGACTTTCAAGGACAGGTCAAATAATGAAATCATACCAGGAAGAGAAACTTTAAATTTCTTTGGTATAAGAAAGGTATTCATTAAAATCAAGGAAATGCACCCAGACATGTGCAAAATCATCCAAATAAAGTTCAAGGTGCAAGCTACAATCCTTTCTGAATCTCTAGGGTCAAACAAGCAAATAAAGTTCTAGATGAAATTAAAAGGCTTATCAAGGAACCTTTACAGGATAATAATAATATTATATTAGAGTTGACAAATGTTAGGAGCCAAGAATCAGAATGGGAAAGAAAAGAGATTTTATTGAAAAGTAAGAAAAATACAAAACATAGGAGAGAAAACTCTCCTCCAAAGATTTCCTCTTCACAAAGGATTTCTTCTTTTACAAAGAGTTAATGCTCAATTACAAATGATCCAAATCTGAATCTCCCCTATCCTTCTTCCCCCATTTATATCTAATAAACTCCTCTAACTAACTAACCTATTAATAGTCTAACTATGTTAACTAACTTACCCTTCTCATTATATCCTAACAACACACAAATTAGTTCACTGAATATACAAAGGACATTAAGTTGATCCTCCACAGATCTTGGACATCAATTTTGTCCAAAACTGCTATGCAATATCCCTTCACATAATTTTTTGAAAAATATTTTCAAGGCTGTTATGATCACTGCTATGAAATGGAACTAGCTAGCTCAAATTCTTTAATCAAAGAATGTAACATTGCAGGGGTATAGATTTTTCCCCTCATAAATTTCAATTTGAAAAACTTTTAGAAACAGTCTACAACTGCAATTGCGGCCACAACGTCAAGAGGTTTAAAGTCTCCGCAACCATATCGCTACTGCAATTGCAGCCACATCAGCCAAATTTATTGTAGTTTGCTGCAATATCAAGGATCACAATAGAAACCACAACTAGGACTGCCACTTAAAACCTTATGCAACATTTCAACTACGATACTTTTATCCATTTGACCTTTCCTACATTCTTCTCAATAATTTTCATTGTTTTTGCTCTTTAGAGATTGCTGGCACTATCAACACATCTTCAACATCTATGTGCAGCAGCACACAAGTTAAACGACATTCACACAATTCCCTTTAGCTTCACTGGACTATTCAGCTATAATCTCTCACCAAAATCACTCACACCACACTCCATCAAGTTGTAGCATCACACACATATTTGGTTCATTCAGCCACAACATACAGCAAAATCATCCACACAAACCCAAATAACTTATTAAAACAATTACAAAACTTTATTCTAAAAAATACATTAAAAAATCCACTTTCAATATTTATTCAAAATAATAATAATCAAAAGCTTACACAAAAATCAAAACACTTGCAGCACAGGTCTCTTCCCGAGCCTTTTGATCTCCCTATCCATGTTGCCAGTGAGCATGAACCCGAACATCTTGAAGTCACACAAGAGGGACCAAAAGGGGTGTCTCAAAGTCTCAGGGAAATTCCTCTCTACAAACAAGTGGCTATAAAAGGCACATCCATACCCAGAGAAAGGGACAAGGAGCAAGAACCACCAATTGAACAAGAGAGAGCAGAAGAAGAAGAGAATGCTGAAGAGTGTTCCCGCGAAGTGCCAGCGCCTTGTGGAAGCCTTGGAGTGTTGGTTCATGTAAAAGGCCCAGAAATCTTCCAGGCTCCTGAAATTCATGGCTTGGAAGGAAATGAAATGAAAACCAAAAATTTTGAGGTGGGTGGGTGTGAATTTCGAGAGATTGAGGTGAAAACGTTTCTGGGTGTTGTTGGAATTGTGGATTGGGAATCAAAGTTGGAATCTTGTTGGTTGAGGATACTGTATGGTGTTTCAATGACAACTGTCGACCGATAGTTCAAACTCTGAAAGGTGAAGTGTTGTATTCTGGTTGGTGTCTGTCTTGCTTTGTGTTTTTTATTTTTTATTTTTAGTTAGTGTCTCATGACAGTAATTAATGAATTAATAAATATTCTTTCTGAATTGAAATATATGAAGAAAAAAATATTTGTAATAGATTAAAATATAAGTAAATTTTAATTTTCACCTATTTAATAATACTATATTTAAAATACCTTTTAATTAATTAGAGTTTTATTCTAACAACATTCTCTTTGTCATCTTATGCAATTAAATATAAAGGATACTTTGAAAAATGAATTAATTTTTAATTGAAACTATTAAAATTAAATAGTTATATTTATTTTCTTAATTAGTGTAAATCAGTGTTATATACTTATATGTCAGTTCAGAAGAAGTATTTTTTATTAAAAATTATGATGGATTAAGAAATAAATAATTCTAAAACTTCATCCATCTCTATCCTACCAATATCCTCTAACAATTGTTGTAGGATAAGTATTAAATCATTTTATATTTTTAGGGTATTAAAAGTATTTATTTTTTATTTCATATTTTCTTTATAAGGTAGCAGGAAGAATTGAAAGAAGATTATAAGAAGATATTATATTGCTCATTAAAAATTAGAGAAATATTAACAATATATTTTATAATATATTCTTTTGAATATACTTTATTGTTAATCTAATTTTTTTAATTCTTTAATTACTTTATTGTTTTACTTTTTTTAATATTTTTGTTATAAAAACTATTGTCTTTTAAGCTATAGAACTTATAGAAACGGCAATTTTACTTAAATCTTATGGTACTAATAGAAAATAGATAACGTAACACACGCACACACACTCTATTTTTAATCTCTTTTTGTTTTTAATTCTTTAATTACTTGTTATTATTTTGCGTTTTCTTTAATATTTTTTATAAAAACTCTTGTCATTTAAGCTATATAACTTATAGAAACGGCAATTGTACCTCAATCAAGCTTATGGTACTAATAGAAAATATGTTTAATAGATAAGGTCACACACACTTACTTTTTAAATATCTTGAAATATAAATTATTTAATTATTTTAATAATGTTAAACTTTTATAAAATTTGACACAAATAATCAATTTCACATATTATATAAAATTATTAAATAATATAATAATTGATGTAAGTTTCATTAATGTTATTTAATCTCGTTTCATATATATATATATATATATATAATAAATCAAATATATAATTATATGTTATTAACTATTAATTTAATTATTAAAATATAGTCTTGAATCCTAAGCAGTATTTAATTATTTAATTAAAATACATAACATATATTCAATTATATCTTTTGACATTATAATATATATCTATAAACTAATTAGTATTAATGTGTCATTTTTTGGCAAGTCATGGCGAGTAACAACACATAAATGTCTATTTCAATAGCAGTACCCAAAATTTTTATACACGAACTCAGTTTATTATTTACTATAACATTTAGAATCAAAGAGATCTTCCTGGTAAAAACAAAGATGCAAATGTGGTTCCTTTCTTCACGATAACAACAATATTTCTTTTCCTTCAATCTTTGGACTCAAAGAACTAAAAAAATAATATGATTGAACCTCAACCAGGGAATAGAAAATAGGTACCCAAACTTGTTAGGAAATTAATTTCTTAATCATTATGATCAAAATCATCATCTAATAAAACTCCAGGAAAACATATTGAACTATCAAGAAATCTTAAACAAATAATGCATACATATTTTTATTGCTACAATGATTTATTTTTAATCTTCTAGCCTTTTAGGCTTTTTTTATGAGCTTTAGTCTTTCTCATGCAAATCACTCCTTAGAGGATATCCTCTTTAGATGGGAAAGAAAGAAAAGAAGCTTGATTTGGCATATTGAGGATCATAATCCTATATATAATGTTTATTGTTGAATCAGTAAGCTCCCACTAAACCTAATTGGCCCAACACTTGTATCTACTCATTTATCCCATATTTATTTAGGAATCTATTTGGACATATTTAATTTATCACTTTAATTTACCCAATATATATTAAATAACATAGTATAATTATTAATACAATATGTAGCACATAATAACATCAGGAAATTTAATTTCCTTACAATCCCCCACTTGGGCTACATATTGACCTAAGATAATTATATCATTTATCCTTTGTGCGCAACTGTATGTTATTTATCTTTAGATTCCTCCTTAGAGACTGTTCTTACCAAAATCTGGAAATTTCATGTATGATGACGAGTGGGTTCCAAACTTTGCACGTCGGATGGAGAATCGTCTTTGTCAAGGAGAGGACCTGCAAAACAAAGGAAAGACACTCCAAATGCTCAAGTAAGTACATTAATTATTGAAGAATAATCAAGTATATAAGAAAGTGTTTAAGGTTTCTGAGGATGTCTCGGATAAAGAATGAGTGATGATATATCGTATATTCTAAGATGATCAAGAGATAATCTTATAAGTACATTAATTATTGAAGAATAATCAAGTATATAAGAAAGTGTTTAAGGTTTCTGAGGATGTCTCAGATAAAGAATGAGTGATGATATATCGTATATTCTAAAATGATCAAGAGATGATCTTAACATGAGTAAAGGATTAGAGAGAACTTGTATTTATAGTGTGGAGTATGGGCCTTGGGCCTTCGTTTGTTAATTAATCTATTGATAGGATAACAGATAATAGCAGACAGTTATGTAATTTGAATTAGAGATAATTGTACCTTATAGATATACTGCAATTTGTAGATAAATAACAACTTGTAGATAACTCACTACTACAGGCGGTAGAAACGACAACGGTTCTATATCACATACGACGACGGTTTTAGAACTGTCTTTGTTGCAGGTGTCGTTGTAAGTTAGCACTTTCGACGACGGTTCTGAAAACCGTCTTTGTAAATTTTATTTTATTTTTAATTTTTTTTTAAATAGATACAAAGACGGTTGCGACGTAAACCGTCTTTGTAGGGTAGTATTCAAAGACGGTTCTCGTGAAAAATGTCTTTGTTTGTGAACTTTCAAAGACGGTTCTTGCGAAAACTGTCTTTGTTTCTCGGCATGTTTTTTTTTTTTAATGAGGATAAGAAGATGGTTAGCCTAAAACCGTCTTTGTAGGCAACCATTCAAAGTCGATTTTTACCAGAACCGTCTTTGTTTTCATTCATTTTATTTATTTTTATTTAAAAGTGAGGTTAAGAAGATGGTTTTGTAAGAACCGTCTTTGTAGGCGACCCTTCAAAGACGGTTTATACTAGAACCGTCTTTGTTTTCCTTCATTTTAATTTTTTTTTATTTAAATGTGAAGTTAAGAAGACGGTTTTGTAGAACCGTCTTTGTAGGCTACCATTCAAAGACGGTTTATACCAGAACCGTCTTTGTTTTCCTTCATTTTAATTTTTTTTATTTAAAAGTGAAGTTAAGAAGATGGTTAGCCTAAAAACCGTCTTTGTAGGGCAGTATTCAAAGACGGTTTTAGGTAAAATCGTCTTTGTTTCCCTATTTTGTTTTTTTTAAAGGAATCTCTACGGAAATTGAAATTGATTTGTATTATTACTACCAAATAAAGTTAACAAATACACCACATTGTCATAATTTCATTCTATAATAAATAAATAAATAAATAAATAAATTGAAGAGCCTGGAACCACTAATCAACTAATGCATATACAACTCATTTAACATAAACAAAGACTAATGCAATCATATAAGAATAATGAAATCATATATTGAAAAAAGGAATTTACAAAAAGTAAAAGTTGTATAATTATAAGTGAAAGATTATCAAATTACAAAGTAACATAGAAGATATGCCTTTACTTTTTTTCCACCCATCCAAGTCCTTCAAAAGCAAATTATAGAGAAATATATTTCTCTCCAATTGATTTGACTATCTGGCAAGCCGACTCCTACAGCCATGCAAAAAATAAGCATATATGTAAAACATGTCATTTCCAGCCTTGTTGAAAACAATGGGTGAAAAGCCAAAAAATAAGTGCTTGTAATCATGAAAGACAGATTTCAAGACTTACTGGACCCAGACCATGAACTCCTTCATAATAGTCACTGCCAAGAATCAAGGAAATAGCAATCACTATAAAGCTTCAAAATCAAAAACAGAAAATATTAGACTAGACTAGAAGGTTTTTGTACTAATGAAAAATTCCTGAGAAACCAAAATGGGTTAGGTAGGCCAATTCTATTTAAATAAAAAAAAACAATGTTGAAGGGATCTAATCTTAAGACAAAGAATAGATGCTAGAGACCAGAGCTTGCCTATTGGCAGCATGATGTCATCTTCAGCATTGTTAATATCTACAGGTTTTCCCATTTCATTTCCAGGTCCAACAACAGTAGCCTGCAAATAAACTATGATTTTAATAAGACATACAAAAATGAAACAAATGACAAATAATGCAGTACCAACTTGTTTACTATATATACAAAGAAGAAAATGAAACAATGGTTAACGTCAACTTTTATAATTTTAAATAAAACCTTACATATGCATTTTAGTGAGTAAATAACCATTTGAAGATATGCGTAAACAACAAGCTAATTAACCATTTCCAACTCAAAGTCTAGCTTTAATGAAGGGCCAAAGTAGGGGATACAAGTGACAACTGGATCAGCTTGACCTCTGGAAAGCACAAAAAGTGGCATGTGTAACACCCCAAAAATTTAAGAATTATAGACAATTACTACGAATAAAATGTTAATAAAAAAAAAAAACAGTAGAACAGTTAGGGTGAAAAGGACAATTTTGCCCTAAACAATTCTAGAAAGGACCAATGTATCCCTAGATATTTTGGTAAGATATTTACTAGGAGAAATTACCAAAATATCCTTAGACAATTTCATAA
>PYAF01006153.1:104293-119218 GCA_007407185.1 Glycine tomentella
GTAACAAACTATTGGACTGTATTTGGACTGTTTAATATTGCATGTATCGAAGTGAGGAAGATCGTTTATGATTTAGCAAGCAAAGCCAAAAGAATTTTCGTGAAAAAAAAAATTATAACTAAAAACGTTATAATACAAAAAGAACACAAATTTCCATATAAAATCAATCAAGCACGAGTAAGTAAAGAGAGGCGTTATAGCATGTCATAGTGAGATAGAATGCAGAGCAATTAAATGCATAATATCTATAAAAGGAGCCAGAACCAGGTGCTGTGATAAGAATGTTTCTATTTTCATGAAATATACAACACATGAAGATTGACACTAGAAGCCATATCCCTTTTGCAGTTGACTGCATATGCTACAGCCTTAGGCATGCATTACAATTTGCAAAGCAACCTATGTTAAGCAGCCAAACTTTGATGCAACATATCTTTATATGTTCATAACCATAACACTTAAAAAAAAAAAGATTCAAAAGCTTTTTTATGGATAAATCAGTAATGTTAATGTAGAATACCACTGGCACAAGTGCTTTCTGCCTCAAAATTGCATTGTCCCTCAAGGTTGGCTCAATTGCTTTTAAATAATTGATACAGTAAAACCATTTAACTGTTAAATTGCCATGCTTCATTTTGTCAAAAAGCATTCCATACATAATGGTTAGAAAAAATATACACAAAATTCTTTTATTTTCTTTGACTCAAGAACATTTCATTTCCCCCCCCTTACCTTAGGCCTCTTTGGTTATCATTCCATTCAATTCAAACCGCCTTTTTCTCAGTCAGTCTAAATAAAACCACTTGCTATCTACTTCTCTTCTACTCTCTGTCTTTGTCTCTATCTCTCATTCAGTTGGTTATAGTTATTATAAATTTTTGTACCTATCTTCGATTTTTACTAATAAAAAAAATAAGCATCGAGCACATTTAGACCGGAGCTTTTGCACAACAAAAAAAAAAAAACTCACCTCTGCAATAAGCTTATTGTATGCATGCAAAGTTAAGAATTAACAATCGAAGACATTTCGAAGCATTAGAAACAGTAATACATGAAATTTGTTGTGACAATATTGCATCATGTTAAACCTGCAGGTTTCTAATCCATAATCTAACCTTTCACCTTGTTCTCTAAGGAAAACAAGGAAGTTTTATACCATAACTAATAAGCAATTTAGATGATGAATGATACGCTAATTTTAAGCTAATATCCTAATTTCATAGTATCACTAACACACGTTAGTGTGTCAACTGTTGGCACCAAGTTTCTCATAGCAAAACTAATAAGTGTTTGGTAGTAACTAGACATTCATACTAGTATCAAAGTGTAACGGATATGACAAACCAGAATTCAGCAATGAGCAGTCTATTGGTATCTAAAGAGATATGAGCTAAAACTAAATATACCTTATATCAAATTCTTTTGATTTCTCACAGCTTCCTGAGCAGCTTTAACAGCTTGAAGTCAATAAAGAAAACTCACCACAAAGTCCCCTGCATATATACTTGGAGGCAACATAAAGAAATTCACAATAACAGACAAGTGATCTGATATAATCAAACTAATAGCTTAGAATGTAATCAAAGTTAATTTGGCTCAATAACAACCCCTTAAAATTTTGTTCTTCAAGTGTTAAATTACATTAATACCTTATCATAGCCGCCCAATCTAGTTACATCTCTCCATAGCCTTATATTCACCAATAATTCAACATGATTTGAAGTTTCCTCTACTGGAACAAGAGCAGAGGCAGTTTCAGGTTGATCTTTAACCTTTGCATCAACCAACTGCTGGTTTTCTTCCACGAATGAGGGCACTCCCTGGCTAGCTACCTCGTTTTCTTTTGCATCACTCATTTGCCCATTCCAATTGTGCATGAGAATAGAACAACATAATTCTTATTTGAAAAAGAAATGCCATTAATTTCTATACGGCAATGCATTCATACCTGGCAAGCTTTATCTAACATCCTAAACATTAGAGAAATAATTCAATACCTAGCACATTTCTAGGGATATTGTGACAGAATTTTCAGCACAAGGGAATGAAAATGTTTCCAAGTCCAATGGGGTGAATCGGTTCTTTTAAGGACCAGAGACCAGTCTTCAGAGCTGTTACAAGTAGAAGAAAGTTTGGAGCAGAATTGTGAAGATGTGAGATTTGTTCAAACCTCGGAAGACTTGACCAAGGATGATAATGTTAAAGTAAACATGGAAAGAAGAGATGCAGAACTATGATCAAATGTTTCTCTAGCTTCTAATTATTTTCCTCCTTAATAAGTCTTTTTAGTTCTTATACCTTTTTGTTCTGGATTTTCTTTGTGCAATGATCTCTAATACTTTGTTAATTCCCGCAGCATCTGAAGATGCATCACAAATGGAAGGTGAGGTATATGAAGCAGAAGTCTCAACTGGGACTGAAATTGCTGATCAGGAGCAAGTGGATGAGTATCAAAGCCAAGATGTTCTTTTGGATACAAATCAACAAATGCAATAAGATCCATGTACTAGCACAGTCAGATTTAATGTGCAAGATGAAATTGGTAGGCCTCAACTTTTTCTTATCTTCCCTTTTCCCAATGTCCAGCCTTAAAACTTTCTAAATAACTCACTTCTTTTTATTGGAATTTATAACTAGGTCATGACAAAGGTGAAGAGTTTGTAGAATTCAAAACCATGTCACTTGCAGTGAAAATGCCAACAGTAAATAACCATTTGCCATCTTTATTGGAGCTTAATGAGAATGAGGAAGAAAAAGTTCGTGACACACCCACTTATTTGGAGAGTGTACATCAGCTACACAAGAAACTGCTTGTCCTTGAGAGGAAAGAATCAGCAACAGAAGAGTCATTGGATGGAAGTGTGATAAGTGATATAGAAGGTGGTGAGGTAACAATTGCAAAGTTAAAATCAGCATTGAAATCTGAAAGGAAAGCCTTAAGTACTCTATATGCAGAACTATAAGAAGAGAGAAGTGCATCTGCTATAGCAACCAATCTAACAATGGCAATGATAATAGGCTTCAAGAAGAGAAAGCAGCAATGCAGATGGAAGCCTTGCAGTATCAAAGCATTGCAATGGATTACAAATGCAATGCTTGCTTATTCTTTCTTCAATTTCAAAATCCAAAAGCATCAACAAGTGCTAATTTAGCATGTTATAACTTTGAAGTAGTTTAACAAATACAGAGTTAGCAGCACATTTCTTAAAAAAAAAAAGAGTATATCTCAAGTATTAACAAATCCCATACATATCCATAATGTCCAAATGAGACAATTCAAACTCTCAAAGACAATAAAGATCAAGGTGGAATACTACATGCAACTGAACTCCATCTCAGTACAGTATATAGGAACAAAAAACAACTGAAAATATTCATTGCACAAGCAGCACAATGGAATCATTTTAAAGAAAATATGAAGAGCCATTGATATTGTATATCCACTAATCTAAATAGACTAATAGAGGCATTTCTCAGGCTGGATGTGAAAACAGCCAGGACCAAGAACCTGCTAACTACCCTAAGGCCTTAGCCCTAGCCTGAAATCAATAATTTTCACATTTAATAAGAGAGGGGGGGGGGTACCCTTTCAATTCCATAGAGAAGAATTTGAAATCGACTAACAAAAATCAGTAAACTCAGCAAGTCAACATGACATACTAATCAGAGATAGTAAAGATATGAAACTTACATTAGTTTGAATCTTGACCTGATCACCATTGCCATTTTGGTATGGCACACACCATCTTGGAAAACATTTACTAAACATTTTCGGGACCCTAAAAATTATTCCATACATAAATGAATAACAACAACAAGAAATTACCACTATAAGAATGAATAAGACATAAAAAAGCAAATTACCTACAAAAATAAACTTGTGCCCTTTATATTTGTTACACAATCAATAAGACATACAAAAAAATGTTTTAAAGGGTATATAACTTTTCAAATTAAGTTTCATTTCAATATTGTGTATCATGTTAAAGGTGATTCAAAGAAGGTTCAAATAGTTAGGAAATGATAGGAACAATACCTGATTTGGTTCAAATCACACGATTATAGTGGTAGCTTAGAACCTTTAAGATGTGTCCCGGGGTCAAGAAGCTTCCATATTTCCAAAGCATAATCCCTTTCAGAATTTCTCACATATCAATAAAACCCAAAATAATGTCATTCTTTGTGTCTCTCCTATGTTGGTAATAACATAATCCTAATTCAGTAAAAAATTACTAAGTAAAAATCTACTCTTCTAATACCGACACCTCTGAATAATGCAGTGAATAGAGACTTCATTGAACCACTCAAGCCATTTAGTTGAGAAAGCATTGTGTCAGAGGTTTTGGCACACTGTCTTCATAAAAATGAATTACAAAATCAGTTAACAACATACATAAAATAATAGTCATAAATCTCAAGGCATATGTGTGTGACAGCAAGAAAGAGAGACTACAATAATACTTTCTCTTCAATTATCGCATTCAACTATTTCAAACGAAGCAGAATGTTTAAAATATTGTCCATAACCAACTTATACAGCATCAGCGTTTATCAAAATATAACAGCACGCGAACTACAATTCAGAATCGCTAATTGGTCTAACTTCCAACAAATATGCTGCCCATTGCTTGCGAATTGTAGAAATGTGGTCACAATCCAATGATGTTCCATCCGAAAACCATTGCAACATTAACATGGATCAATTGAAAGTAGTTTAATGTAAATCACAATTATATATGAAAAATTGTAATTCAAGAATCATAATGGGTTAAGTTTTAATTATACCTTGCTCTAGTCATCCTTCAAACCCCCAATAACTATGTTCCACATCCAATGCATTACATAATACCCACACTCATATCCTCCGGGTTGAACATGGCTCTAAAATCATCAACAAATAGATGCTATTGTTTACATGTAAACAAACTTGGCAATATCATCGATGGTTACATAGCGTTGTTTGAAACACTAACCTTTAACTCAATCCAATTGGGTGCCGATGGATTAGCTTTACCGTTTCTCCTAGTCTTCAACGTCTTCATTGCACTGATTTATTTAGTCCAACATCATAATTATGGTTAACGTGAACAGTGAAGAGTTTAAATAGGCCTTGACATTCATTAAATGTATGATGTCGTCAACAACTTGTTAATTACGGCCTTTATGTGAACATCGGCCTTCTTACGCAACGAACACATCCATACCACAGTGTCCTTCATCGGAGACAGTATAAATAGCTGCCAATGAGCCCTGCATTTTTTAAATTAATAGTCATAGTTAGGAGGTACATTTTAATTTTTGTAAACCATGTAGGATAAACTTACTGATTAAGGTATGCTCCCAAGTACAGCTCTCTTAGTGAATCCTCCATCCATTTTTCAATGTATTGTTGACATTGTGCACGTCTGTCCTTTGGATTGTGTATCGACTGAGGCTCAAAATATGCATACACCGAGGTTACATCCAATGATGAAGTCCAGTCCTCCATTAACCTATTTAACATTTATATTTGTTACACAAATATTTGTAAGGTCTACAAATTATAACTTATGGTGACAACATATTCAGTGCACATGTACTTACTTTATCCATAATTGCATTACAGATATGTTGAGACACTTGTTGCCAGCTATGATTTCATTCACATCAGAAAACGTTATGAACAACGTTGATTTAACATCTCCCAACCCAAATTTTGACACTTCCCACGGCACAGCGACAGGATTATAATACAATTCAGGTATGATGTTAACCAAATCTTCCATGGCATCAACTTCTTTTTCATATTGAGTTGGAGCAGTGTCATCTCCCACCACCTTTTTTTGAGAATTATCTGATTCCTACATTTGACAAACATGTCGTTGTTATCCATGTTGTTATGTTAACCAATGACTTGCATAAAATAAAGCATAATATGCTGAATTTCATAAATATAGTTAATGTACCTTCTGTGACACTGGCTTAACAAGATGTGCGGGCCATGCAACAAATGTGTTAACGATGTCTCGTACGAACTTAATCTCTGATGTAGGAAGTGGAACTTGCGCGTCCGCATCATATATTTTGTCAATACTTACCCTTACGACATCATCTGCATAGGCTATGCTGTGAATGGTGGAGCCCCCGGCACATACTTTTCCCAATGCGACAAGGCGTGTAGAACCTTTACATTGAATATACAACCCCATGCACGACACACCATCATTAGCATCCTCTTGAACAGATACATTGGCTGGCTTTTCTGCACAACTCCCCTTTGTGCTCACTCGGGCAACTAACTTTCCCATGTCTGCCTCAACTTGGTCTGAACTTGGCGAGGCCATTTGAGAGAACTCTAATTTTATTTCTTCCTTCAACTCTCGCTTCCAATCATCCTTAAACTTCTGCAATACTGCAGCCATTTGGTCAGGTGTCATTGACGCCGACATATTACTAGACGCACCTAAATTGTGTCCAAAATATTGGCTGCTTGTCACACCAGAGCCTACTCCCCTAACACGACCTGGATGCTCCGGTTTTTCGATAGCAACATTCAGTATGTCATGTTGACCTCGGGGAACAAATCCGCCTTGTGTCATTTGTTCCTCTAAAGCGTCCTGCAACAATTACATCATTAAGTAAGTTAATTTGAGATGTTATGCATGTAAATGTAACAACTTAATGAAAAGTATATACTAACTATTTTATCAGCTATTTGTTGTGCAGCGTCAGATGTCATTTTTCCCTATTTTTTAGTTCGGGCCATCTTCCACTTCAGCTGTCTTGGAATTGGAGATGGAGGATAAACGACCGATGATTAATCTTCAGTACTCATCATATCTTCTTGTTGTTTTTTAATCTTCTCCCCAATAAGCTTCTTTTCAAGTTTATCATAGCCCCCCCTTGACAATACGTGTGGGCAATCATTATGTTTTTGAGTTTCTTGGGTCTTTTTCCTAATTCCCTGTCAACTCAAATATTAATGGTAATGTCAGCTATCAATGGCATAGCATTGACAAGTTCATGTCATTGCTGTCCAAAAAGTTCAATATGTATCTAACCTGCCAATTTATAGATGTCCGGCTCGCAACAAACTCGTTCCATGTCTCTGTGTCCAGACCATACACAAGTGAGAGATCGTCTTTACGTTTGTTGTTGGTGTCAGCATATATGTATTTAGTTGTTAAAGAAGACTTGAATTGTCTCCATCTTGTGCCCACAGACGACATAACCTTCTTCTTTGCTTTTGCAGCATCGGGGATATCAAATTTAGCCTGCAACAACATGTGACAAATCACATTAATTGATTTAAAAGTGTTTATCATTTTAGTTTCACCCAAGTAAAGACCCCATTAGTAACCATACATACCAATATGTCATCCCATACAAGATCCTTTAGGGAGGCTGGGACATCTTTCCAATAGGCATGTGTAATAGGAATCTTCTCCCTTGCAACGACCCCAAGGTAGCTGTGGAACATCTCTTTGTTATCGCCGGTTGCTCTCCCAGTAGCATGGTTGATAGTTACCGTTGGCCTTGGCTCGTTCAAGGTGCTCAAAGTCAACCTTCTTAGCTTGGTAGACTGTCTACTCCTCGTAGATGTGGATTCAAAACAAGTGTTTGTATTGGGAGGGGACACAGGCGGTGTTGCCATCAATCTGCAAAACATAAGTTAAACCAATAAAATACATAAGTGCTAACAACAATATATCTGGTGTATAGTGAATGTAGTAAATTCAAAAGTATTGTAATTTGTTTGTGATTGTGGTAGATAAAACAATTACTTTATTATGTTGCAGTTATGTTTTATTTTTCTCCCAAAAGCCTTCATCATGGTCAACACGATTTGCATGGTCATCGTCAACTTCTTGGTCTTCAACAACGAAAGGCATGTGTGTTGCAAAACCAGGGATGTCACCAATATCAATAGCACTTGCGTCATGCTGGTGACTTGCGCCCCACGGCCTTCCACATAAAACCACAAAAAAATCTTGCATCAGAAGGATCTTCGATATAAAAGACCTGTCTTGCTTGTTCAGCCATTATAAAAGGCTCATCCTTGTAACCGACCTTATCAAGTTCAACTAATGTAAATCCAAATCGATCTTCATGCACCCCAGTGTTACCATTGACCCACTGACACTTGAGCACAGGCACCTGAATGCAGTATAATCAAGCTCCCATATCTGTTGAATGAATCCAAAGTAAGGCATTGTAGCATGAATTGGGTTGTTGTCAGATGCACCACAAAAATGCTCAGATGCCGCGTCAACACTAACCCCGCTGTTCTGTACATTACTATGTTCGTCTTGTCCTTTTGTGTAGAAGGAATAGTTGTTGATGTCGTATCCCTACCAAGTGGGGACATTGAGACTTGGACCAATAGCTAACAGTCTTAATGTTTTCGATGCACTTTCATGTAGAAGTATTTGGTCCTTAAACCAGCTAACAAAAGTTCTATTATGTTCTTGCAACAACTTCATAGTGTTCATTCTTGGGTGAGCGTCTTTCAAATATTGTTTGTGTCTTTCAATATAAAGTAAGACCTCTTTGGTGTTATTCAAAACATACAAATGTGCTTGTGAAACCTCCTGTCTACTGAATGTGACAACGTTGTATCCCCGTGTACCCTTACCTCCCGCTGACAATTCATGACGGGTATGTGGAATGCCAATAGGTTTAAGTGCATCCATGTATTCAGAACAAAACTCAATACTTTCTTCGGCAACATATCTTTCAACAATGGAAGCCTCAGGACGGTATTGATTCTTGGTATAACCTTTTAACACCTTTATGTAACGCTCAACAGGGTACATCCATCGTAGAAAAATTGGACCACACAATCTGATCTCCCTAACTAAGTGAACTATCAAGTGGACCATGATGTCAAAAAAAGATGTAGGAAAAAACATCTCCAATTGACAAAGGACAATGGCAGCCTCGTTCTCCAAATCATCTAATTGTGTCGGGTCAATGACTTTGCTACAAAATGCATTGAACAAGAAGCACAAACGAGTAATTGCAACCCTAACTTTTTCGGGAAATATACCACGAATTGCAATAGGCAATATTTGCTGCATCAACACATGACAATCATGAGACTTCAACCCTACCAATTTCAGCTCCGTGACCGATACAAGGCTCTTTATATTAGAAGAGTATCCTTGAGGGACTTTTATTTTCCGCAAACATTGACAGAATTGTTTTTTTTCTCTTGTTAACAAGGTGTGACATGCAGGTGGCAAATATGTTTGTTGACCTTTCTCAATTGGATGCAATTGGTGTCGTATACCCATGTCAACCAAATCTTTTCTTCCAAATTTGCTTGTCACTAGTATCCTTCTTTTGGGTTTTCCCAAAAACATTAATGATGTCCTTTACACGATCAGAAACTTGTTTTCCTGTTAACGGTGTAGGAGCAATTTCCTTCTTCTGAGAACCATAAAAAGCCTTCTTCAATCGTCGATATGGGTGATACGCTTGGAGGAATCTCCGATGCCTTGTATACACTGTCTTCTTTCCATGTTTTAATTGGACAAAGCTTGTATGTTTTTCACATATAGGACATGCATGATGTCCTTTGACACTATATCCACTCAAATTCCCGTATGCTGGAAAGTCATAAACTATGCAAAACACCATGGCATGCAACCTAAAAGTTTCCTATAGGTGCCTATCAAAGACATCAACACCCTCAACCCACATTAGTTTCAAGTCTTCAATCAAAGGCGCCAAATACACATCAATATCATTTCCTGGTTATCGTGGATCCGCTATCATCATAGACAACATAATGTATTTTCGCTTCATGCACAACATAGGATGCAGGTTGTAAATCATAAGCAATACAGGCCATGAATTGTGGTTAGTGGATAGGCTACCAAAAGGATTCATACCGTCAGAAGCTAGGGCAAGCCTCAGGTTTCTTGGGTCATTGGCAAATTGTGGATACATATGGTCTATTGCCTTCCATTGAGGAGAATCGGCGGGATGCCTGAGATTGCCATCTGTAGCTCTTTCATATGCATGCCAAGTGAGGTTTTTTTGCGTCATTTGCATTAGCAAACAACCGCTTAAACCTAGGAATAATTGGAAGATACCAACAGACTTTTGCGGGAAGACCTGTGAATGAGGTTGAGTCATGACCGCCATGATAGTCTATCAGTTTGTATCTTGGGGACGCACAAGTGGGGAAACTGCGCAGTTCGGCATATTCCTTATGGTACAATATGCAATCATTAGGGCATGTATGTATTTTTTGGTACTGCATCCCCATAGGACACAAAATCTTCTTGGCTTCGTAATGACTATTGGGCAACGTGTTATCCTGAGGAAGCATCTTTTTAATCAATACAAGCAACTCTGTGAAGCTTTTGTCACTCCATCCATATCTGGCCTTCAAGTTAACCAAAGACAACACTGCAGACAGCCGTGTGAACGATGTGCAATCAGCATACAAAGGTGTGTTTGAATCAGTCTCTAATTTTGAATAGGTCGGTGCATGTGCTTGCCAGAAACTTTCTTCACCCAAGTCGCGTATCATGTCTTTTATACGGTCAACGTTTGACTCACACTCAAATGTAGGTTGGGTCACTGTTTCAGTGTTTGACCGTTCACCATGCCATATCCACTTGGTATAAGTCGGAATGATGCCGTCACATATTAGATGGGTTCTGATGTCATCTATGGATTGTCGTCTCCCATTCCCACATTTCACACATGGACAATAATATTTTCCCCGTAAAGATGGTGCATTTTCAATAGTAAATTAAATAAAATGTTTAACCCCATTTTCGTACTGTTCCGTAATGCGTGGTGCTCGCATCCAACTACCATCCATGTTTTCCATCTGATGGCAAAGCTTTTCAATAAAAAACCTTACATGGATGCAAATGTATGTCATGTATACATTAAAGGTGTGGCCCTATCCCATTCAAGAAGCAATGTATTTTATACAACATTCATACATTAACATTACATAAGGTTCGTTATATTTAACGAAATTTCGTCAGCATTTCGCATTGGTCTCTAAGTACACGACATGAAAGCGGATGTTATATTTAACCGCATTCAGTATGGACCCAGAGAATGCAATTTGAAATGTACCGAAATTTCACTAAATACAAAAAACCGTATGTAATGTTAATGTATGAATGTTGTATAAAATACATTACCTCCCAAACTGTCCAAACGGACAATTCAAGATTCAATGAAAATGATTAATCCAAACTATCTGTATTAATCATTGACTTGAACCTTGAACGGGAATCTAAGGTTGTAAAATGCAATGCATTTTATGGAATAAAAAAAATTGAAGTTGACACAATCAATGAAGGTAGGACAGTAAATTAAGTTTCTTGCAGTACATACCTGAATAAGGGAGTATATGAATCGCACTTATGTAAACGACTTTTTGTTGCTTTGAAATTAAACTTTTACCACCTTATCGAGTGAATAGCTTGGACCTACATCAACAAAGGTACATTTATATAACACAATGTTTAACACATACATAAACATATAAACCATGTTGAAATACTACACCGCATATGAAAAATTTATAAGGACTGGGCAGCAACAACACAATGGCATAAAAACACAACATACAAACTGGGGACACTACCCTAGCTATAATCACAAACAGTGGCTCTCAGGTTATGTGGTCTTTACATCATGCAACATTGATCATGAATTTACTTAATATGGCAGATATCAGTAACTGTTTTTTTTTTGTCAAACTCTTGGTTATTGAAACATCTAGTCTCTAATTTTAGTCCCTTATATGTGTTATTTTCTTTTTCTTCTATGATCTGTGTATCTGCTCATATGAATGACATTTCATACAAAGACAACATTTTGGAAAGCAAGCACACACAAATTTTATGTAGTCTCTGCTATGATGGCTGATTTCGTAAGAGGTGTTGTAGTGCATTAGTGTAGTCCAAAGCTTGAGTCAGTTGTATTATTTTCATCATCTCATGTAGAGTATTGACCAACATTTCTTTTCTTAATCAGTTCTGAATATTTCAATAAATATAAAAAGAAGTTGTTATGGAACAATTTTTTAATTAAAATTATGCAGTAAGCTAATATTTATGTATCAGTAATGCACCACATGTACAATCATGAACCAACTATACTAACCAAAAATTTGAATGAAAAGTATAATTGGGCTACGTGTTAGCACTTATCTGTTTTAAAAATATGCATGAAAGTCAACATAACTAGTGCAATCCCAAGAGTTGTTCCAAGAAAAGCTTTGCCTACCCACTATAGTAGCCATCCACGACCCAAAGGAAAAAAGGCAAGTGTATCAGCGAAATTCAAAAAGCTGCTTCCTTATGTTACTTTCACTACCTAAGAGAGAAACTTTTTGTTTTGCTTAATTAGTCAAACAGAAAGTGATTGATCAAGCCTGTTAGTAACATAACAAGCAGCGATCACTAGCTAAGGGTTTGTGAACCTAATGGAAATCTAGAAGATGATGATGATGATGATGGTAAAAGTTCTACCTCATCTTCAGTTGTTGTGATACACATGTTCAATATTATTGTGATCAATAGCAGTTTGTCCAAGGCTTTAGAAATATTTACTATACACTCTATAACTATGGTTGTAAGTATATGCATGTCCAATGGCTAAGTCTCATTTGTTGGACAGCTAGGACAAAAAACTAGTTGGACTATAAGTAGGTCAGGTCCACTTCTCGATTGTAATTTTAACTTTTTACTAAAACACGTTTAGTTGTTCCATCCCCATGAAACATATGCTGCCACCCACCCTTGTCAAATAATTAATATGTATGTAGCTAGGGGGCATAATGTCGAGGTGTATTACTGGCTAGGTTTGAGGTTTGGAAATAGGAAATGCAGCCCAAGATGTTTTAATGCTTCTAATTACTGACATATGTGGGGCACCAACAGATAGAGACAATTGATCATTCACATTAAAGTGCCCATTTTCCCCTTTACTCTGTTGAAACAAAGGTACTACGCCCCTTTCTTGTCTAACTACGATGGGTTTTGGTGCATCAATGTTAAAAATTGAGAGTCAGTTACACACCTATCCATGTATATATAATATGTATATTGAATTTTGTCCATTATTGATAACTTAAGTTAATTTATGATGACACTCAATATGTTATCTTGCTTAATAAGTCACTTGATAACTTAGTTGATAAGAGGAGTTATGAGTTGTCAGTTTCAGTTGTAACTATAATTCAATATAATTGGAGACTAAATAGCCATGCAGAAGTTTACCGGTTTGTTTAATTACTTGTAAGCAGAACCAAAACATCGATGTGCATGATATAAACATAGTTTCATGCATCTAAATAACAAACGTCAAGGTGGATGTCTAATTGAAGTAAAACAGACTTTCAATTCCAAAGCCAAAGAGATCAATTTCAGCAAAAGAACATAATGCATGCAATATGAGATTTTATCTTTATACAAGTACTATTTCATAACAAAGCATGAAATAAAACAACTTATTGTGGTTTCAGTTATCATTTATGCAAATAAAATGGCAGAAAATTAATAAGGTGAGAACAGGAGTAGTGAGTAGTGACAACACAAACCTTGATTGCAAGGTTTCAGAGGGTCTTCACGGTATAGTTTGTGACTTGTGAGTCCTATGCAAAAGATTCAGGTTGGTATTTGTAGACATGGGAAAATCAACTACAAGGAAATAAAAACATAATAAGTTAAAAGACAATGGATAATAACTTAAAGATAAAATCTGTTCATGCTTTTTTCTTTCAAAAACTTAGTTATGGTTAATTCATTCATCACTTGTAATGCAGGAGTCAAGGTGTTTTCTAAGTTAGACTGGCCAGTCCCTAAAAATGTTAAAGGATTGAAGGGATTTTTAGGATTGAGTGGGTATTATAGATAATTTTAAGAAAATTTGAAGAAGGACCAGTTTAATTGGGATGAATCTGCCCAACAGGAATTTGATAAGCTTCCATTGTTTGAGTCAGGTATAAAACTAATCTTCAATCTAGCCTAAATTTAATCAAATGTATTATGCGGAAATCAAATTCAAATCATTATCCCCCATAAACTCATTGTGTGTTGTCAACTGAATTTCAACAATTGGATCCATATATATAATTTTTAATACAAATTTTTATTACATGAGTTATGGAGGAGAAACATCAATTTGATTAAAGAATAATACTAACTTTTATAATTATTTTCATTACACTTTCAAACCCCACAAGCTTAGAGAGACTGAAACAAGGTTGCTAAATTCATAAGACAAAATTTGGGGTACACACTTGATCAAGAACCCTAAGCCTTTAGCGATTCTGTCAAATTAAGCATTTAGAGAATATATTATAAGAGATTCCTATTATTAATTGTTCAGAGAATAAGTCTTTTCTAAATTAGCTAATCCTTAATTCCTTAGTTAATTAACCCTTTAAAATGAATTGAAAACCTAATTCCTTAGTGACGTCTATCAGTTTAAGCATTCAAAAGACCATATTATAGGCTCTGTAGAAACAATTTCAAAGACTTAATTGAAGTGATCAATTTCAAATAAGAGTAGAAACAAGTGCAGAATAGAATAAAACAATTAAAACATATCATTCAATACCAGTCAAATTACAGAGGAGTTATCATCGGTTCATGGCCTTCCCACAATACAAGATTTAGCCAGCGATAGGCCTCAAGAACATCAAAGCAGTAGTATGATTCATTGTTGTGCAGAAACTCAGCTTGATCCTTGATTTCTAGGGTTTAGACTAATGGAAGATGGTATGAAAGTGTATATGGCTAATGATGGATGAATTATGGATATTCTGGATACCTAGACTCAGTTCAGAGGCTTCATATATATAGATAAGTTTAATTAAAGTAATAAAGCCCACTCCTGTACTAAAATTCGAACCATATAAGTTAAAACAGGCAACTAAATCAATATGGCGCGACCCGCGCG
>PYAF01006153.1:156469-171678 GCA_007407185.1 Glycine tomentella
TCTAATAACCCTAGATGAATGAATAATGCATGACATGAAATGTACACTTGGATTATCAGATCATATACTCCCTTTTACATTTAATCAAATTAATCTTCAATGCTTCCATGGTTCTTTTAGCCTTTGGACATGTTGAAAGCTCAAAACTTCTTGAGGCTTGAACCTTGTTCATGATGCTTGACTTCACTGGAATCAACAAATCTTATATTCAATCAAATTCCTCTATCAAGAAAATCAATAGACAACTGAAATCTTTCTGAACAAATAATTTGATTCACAAACCAAAGCAATAAAGAGATGAAGAGATTAGAATAAAGATCAGCCACAATTTTTATACTGGTTCACTTCAAACACTATGAAGCTCATCCAGTTCTTCCACTCAACACTAGAATGGAGTTCCACTATTTCAAATTAATCATCTTACAAGATATTACAAGCCTCTCTTTATCAACCCTAGATAAAGTTCAGAAATCTAAAACACTATTAGATTCTTAGAGACCAATCCCACTGAGAACACTACTCAGCAACCCCTAGAGAAACACTATCTCTAGTTATCATGCAAGAAACCCATTTACAATAAGCCAATCTTTACATAAATCAAATAACAGATTTACAACCTCAAAGAATAAGGAACGAATTCACCTGATAATCTAATGAACAAAATACATATGAATGATTCACTAGGTTGAAAGAAAGAATAACAGACTCAATGCATCCCTTTCCTTAAGCTTTGAGACTCAATGATGCTTCACTCATCAAATCAAAAACCCATATGAATTTTGGTGAAGCCAAGACGTTTTTGAACTCAGAAAACTCACTAATGAAAGCTTATGAATGTTTGTGATTGCTCAAAATTCGAATTTCTCAACTCTACAAAACACAGAGCAATGGGTTCTATTTATAACAGCTTTCTAACTGAAAATAATCGATTGAACACGCTCCTGTAATCGATTATTTAGCATATGTAATCGATTAATTCAAGAATGTAATTGATTAAAGTGTTTATGATATGTTCTGGGTTTTAAGCTATGAACATTATAATCGATTATCCCGTCACGTAATCGATTAAAATAGGAACTCGTGATTTTCCAAATACACTGAGTAATCGATTACTGAGTTTGGTAATCGATTAAGACAAAGAGACCAATATTTTCAAATGCACTATGTAATCGATTAAATCAGCAAATCATGTTAGTCATAGGCATGATATGTAATCGATTATGAACTTCTGTAATCGATTAAGACAGAAGGTATATGATTTCAAATTTAGCCTAGGTAATCGATTAATTCGATATGTAATCGATTACATTGTTCTTTATTTGTTTTCCAAAAGGCACGAAGAACAAAATAATCGATGCCAACATATCTGTAATCGATTAAAACACGAAAACTTCATTTTTCCAAAAACTTGATTTTAATTTGCCTCAGTTATTAATTGCTTTTTGTTTAGGCCTTCAATCTAACAATCCTAAATGAATGATATGCATGATATGCACACTGGATTATCAGATACCACTTCTTTCCTTTTATAAGAATCAAATTGATCTTCAAGCTTCAATGGCACTTTTGAAATGAGGCATGTTGAAAGCACAAAACTCCAAAGCTTGATTCCTTGTCCATCTTCTCATGACTCCTCTTGAATCAACAACTTATATTTAGGTTTTTGAGTTTTATGTTAAGGTAATAATCAATAGTAATTGAGGTAAAATGATATTGAGGTTAAATATATTTTCCTAGTAAATCTTAAATTTATTCATACAAAATTGACCATAAACATATTACTTTTTGAGAATGTGTTAAGCTAACTTATATTTGGAATGCTTAAAAATGATTTTGAAGGATTTAATTCTAGAATACATTGAAAATTATTTTGAAAATTTATTTTCTGAATGCGCTAAACACTAATTTAAAATGAAATATCTAGAAAATCGCTTAACTGAATTTATTTCTTGTAGTTTTATTGACAAATTAGGTATCCATTTTGCTGTTTTGCATGATAGAAGAACTGGAAAAAATGACAGTACATACATATTGACTTGCTTTACTAAAACGGAAGAGCCAAAGAAGCTACAACAGTTTGATGATTGTCATTTACAAATGGAGGTGTCCAAAGAGAAAAGAAAAATTTTCTAGAAAGAAAAATGAATAGGTTTATAGAACTAAGCAAAAGGAAAATGATTTATTCACACGTGTGGTGAAAACCAAAGATTCTATCAGGGACCTATGCCCTCTCCTGCGCGCACAAGGCATGTTCTATATATCCTAGTTCATTTATTAAAAAGATTAGGCTTAAATTTTTTAAAATTTTGTTTTAAAAAAAGGTCATGCTTTTGGTCTTAAAAATTAAAGACTATTAACCAAACCTGTTTATTTACGTACTTTATTATATTATACTAATGAAAACACAGACAGTCACATTTATGTATTTGCATTTTTATTACACTAAATTTAATATATTTTAACAATTTTTATTATACTAAATTTAATAATTATATCAATTTTTGTTATTATACATTATTGTATATATTAATTATAATTTAATTTTTTTAAAATACATGTCTATCTTTATACAAAATGATCAATTATTTACTGTACATATGTCAATGTGAATCTCACTTTATTTGATATATATGCGTTTGCCAAATCTTGAAATAGTAACATTAATATATTATGGCATAAATGCTTCTGCCAAAAAATTACTTGGCGCAAGAAGTAAAAATAAATAATTTATATTTATTGATATATTTGGATAAGACATTATAAGTTGAATAGATTGTAACAAATTGTCATATATAATTGGCATGATATTAATTTATATCGTGTGTCAAATTTATTTATTTATCTCAATATTATGATATCAGTTGTCTATTTTTTCTTACTTTTATATTTATCTTTTATTTATTGGTGTATATTTCTCTAAGGAATTTAGTTTTTATATTACAAAGTAAGATATGTGATGAAGATAAAAAAGAGAGAAAAAATATATTGAATGAATATTAAAAAAACTGTAAAAATAATTATTATCTCAAGTTCTCAACTTTTTTTGTAATTTTAATTATAAGAAATTTGTAGAACAATGAAAAATAATCAGTTAACCTTTCTCTCTCTCTCTATATATATATTTCTAAAGTAAGGAAAGTATTATGTTGAAGCAATTAATTAGTTCAACTTTATCTAAATATACAAATATATCAAGTTTCTTTTTATCCTTTTTAAAAAAAAATATTTTATTTTAGTTTATTTTAATATATTTATTATTGAATTAAAATCATTACTGCACTGTAGTACTGTACCAAAGAAAAAAGGTAACCAAAAAATCCATTGTAAGTTTATCTGAACCTATAGGTAAATATTATAATATATACAATTGATAACGATTAGAAATATATAAAAAAAGGTTAAACCCTTAAGAATTAACTTGAGTTTCTATAACATAATATTTAAGTTTATTATATTTTCTATTTCCTACAAGCTTTTTAGGATATTACTTGTTCTATGTTTTAATTGCTTGCATAAATTGATTTTATAAACTTTTCTTAACTTTTTAAGAGGAAAAGTGACGTTAAAAATATCTTACAAAAGGATCTATAAAATCATTTCTTAGTGCTGCTATATTGTTGATTAAGTCTTTTCCTCATAAATTGATATTCATGATCCAAGTATAAATCCAAAAGGTGAATTTTATCCTATAAATTGATTTAGTAGAACTAAATCATTTGGTTCTTAATCGAATCGAAAAGAAAGATATAATCTTGTTCTTGAGTAAAATTTACACTTATGCTCCTTTCTTCTTTTCCTTATTGCTAATCATAGAGTTTTATTCATAATTGTAAAATTTGGTTTGGTCATTGATTTGATTGAGGTAATGGATAAGTGGTTCAACCGATAAGTCAGCAATTGATTCGATTTGACTCTTTATATATTAAAAATTCAAAATTATATATATATCTATTATATAATTATATAGCTAACGTTATTTGAATAAGAAAATTTCATTCATATTCTAAAATCCAAATTAAAAAAATCTATTTTTAAAAAAAAATAATTATTTTCAGAAAAATATTTTTTTAAAAAAAAATCAATTTTTTTAAAACCCGACCGGGTCAGACCAGTCCAACCGGAAGACCTGACCGGATTTGACCAAGTCAACTACATAACCGATCCGATTATATCAATGGGTCCCGATCCGACCAACCGATCTGGACCCGGTTTTGATTACATTGCTCTTAGCATGCAAACTTCAAATGTCTCATCTAATTAATACACAAAAATAAGAGAGAAAGAAAAAAAAAAGGAAATTAGCAGCAAAATGAATTTGAAAAATTAATTTCCGATTTAAGAAATACATGTGCACGGTGGATTTGTATATTTAAACCGACAATAATATTTTAAAATATAAAATTAACTGAATTGTTGTGGTTAAGAAGAGAAAAGTGGGATAGTATGATATTTTAAAATAAAAAATTTGGCAGTTCCAATATTTCCTAAGTTTTAAACAGAAATGTGTTAAATATTTGTAAAATACTTTTTTTTTATAAAAAAAGTGAATATATAGAATACAAATTAAAGAAATTATCATAATTAAAAAAGAAAACACTCCAATATGATGGATATAAGATCAGGAGAAAGAAGAAAAAAAATGAGAGAACAATAAGAAAAATGGTAAAAATGAAAGGTTTTTTTACATCAAAGAAAAATAAATTTGAAGTTATCATTATGTTTCACTAACAGACACATATACATTTATCTTACGTTAAATTTGATATATTATAAATTTATCTTATTATGAGTTGATGTATTTATTAATTTTAATTGAACATATTTTCTAAATACATGTACATAAGGGTATTCGTAGGTCGGATGAGATCGATTTTTGTCAAATTTAGGACCCAACCCAATCAAATTTGATATGTCGGTTCAGTTCGGTTTTCAAAAAAAAAAATTGAAACCCAATCCAACCCAACCCATTCATGAACAGTTTGATTTGGTTCAATTTAATGGGTTACTCATTTAATTTTTTTTTCTTAGAACTACTATTTTATATCATGATTATTTCAAATATCCAATACAATTAACATTATATTATCAAATGTATGAAAGTAGTAAAATTGATTCATTTAATACCATCAACATAATATTTTAAAATAGACTTATAAATTAAAACAAAAGATTTTAGAACAAGATTTACTATAATAATCTGAATCACAACTATTTCTTATAGACTAAGCTTTTTTATAACCAAATTTGTTGTAATCAGATTTGTTGAAACAAACAAATGAACAAAATATGATTCATTAATATTATAAACACGGTAAACAAAATATGAAAAAAAGGTGAAACAAATAACAATATACCTGAAAGTAATACATTAAGAAGTTCCAACACTTGCAGTTTCAACACTTGGAGACCCAATATTAGTAGTATTTGAAGGCAAACCAAACAATTCTAAAAATTTAAACACAACCCCGTTAGCACAAAAATTAATTGAGATTTTATACAAATATAAAAAAATGAAATAAGGGATTACACACCTGATTCAATATTTTCCGCTTCATTTATTTCAACTTGCAAGGCATTAACATTTTGCTTAGTAGATCTAAGCCAATTTTGGACACAAATGAGAGCTTCAACAGTAGTAGGACTAAAGGAACTACAAAATGAATCCAGAATTCTACCCCCTGTACTAAATGTAGACTCAAATGATATAGTAGATACAGGAATGACCAATATATCTCTAGCCATACATGAAAGAATATAATATTTGGATGCCTTCAATTTGCAACAATTCAAAATGTCAAACTCAGGGTGGTCATCTTCAACATCATCCTCCAAATACCTATCTAACTCATTTTTTTGCACCTCACCCTGTTTTTTCTTGATTTTCATTCTAAATTCATCATCCCAATCATTGTAACACTCTGTATGCATCCGGTGTATTAACAGATACTTAATCAGATTAGCGCAGTAATTAATTAATTAAAACCAACAGAAGCATTTAAAAGAAAAACATGACGTCATCGTCATTTCCTTTCAAAACCATATTCTTGATTCATTATGTATGGTAGTATCTGCAATTACATATACGAATGCCAATGCACCACCACAAGCCTATACGATCCAGATAACATAAAGACAATCATGTCCATACAGATATAACAGGAGAATCATAAGCCAAATGTATCTATATATACATCAATAAAACAATCACTCTGGCTATACAAAAGAATAGACATACAGTGTCATAATCTCTCAGATCATATCCTCATAAGAGGGTACAAAAATATACAATGTATATACATCACAATCCACACAGAATCCAAAATATATGTGCGTGCACATCTTCCCTCACAGGGTACAAAAATATATCAAATACAAAAAGTAGTGAGCCACAATGCTCTCAAAACACTGCCAAGCAGTTATCCAATGTTTGTCCCTACTGGGGCCTTTCACCTTGGGACCCATTATCTCTGTCAGATGCATCACTTGCAAAATAAGATCCCCACACACGGGGTAAGATACAATCTCAGTAAGCTCAAGGTTCTTTGAGGCTTCTCCTCCCCCTAGCTCACTTCCATGATACACAACATCAAATGCATGACAACACCAGGCCTCCTGGCCCTCACAACAACACATAAACATTCTCTAGCTCTAATGTGTATCTGCGGTACTACACCCGCCAAAGATGCAGCATCATTAGCATAAGGACTCTCAGTCCCCAGTGTGAGGCCGAAACTCACACCCGTGTCATCCCATCAAGAGTTACCCCTTTAAACATCGATGCACGTATATGGCACATTCGAGAATAGGCTTCAACCGCGACGGGACCACCTATCTCTGGTCTTAATGGATCATACACCCTTTACGTGAGCAAACCGACTAGGAGTTGTACTCTACTCCTAGGGAGGTCCATATTTATCTAACTGGCCAGAAGATCTATCTGAAAGGCAACCATACACAAAGCACAGAAACAAGCATACATATTATCATGAGGAAAGCTATAATATCCAATTCAATGCATATGAATCATGTATGCAACCATCACTCCCTCAGAGTATGGTGGAACTCAGGCAATGGGAAACACTTCCAAGAACAAAGAACTTACCTGACAAAACAATGTTCTGCTATCCAATCCCTAAACTGTGGTCTCCGCCTCTGACACCCTCGATGTCACGCCCTATACAAAGGCACACAAACAAATCAACAACGGTTCTCAACCGTTAGAATGAAAAAAAAAACGCTATTCTTTTTTATCTAAACCTCTTATTCCTCTATTTTCAAGTTACACGAACTAGTCGCCTAATTAGTGACTTACAGACCCCTAACAAGATCTATCTCGGTCTAACCACACTAAAGTCTCCCTAAGACTCTGCATAATCTAATTCAAAGAACTCAATACTCTATCAATGCCAAGTCTCAAAGATTATCAATATGGCTAAAACGATTACTTCAACATAATTTCACCATTTATATAGTCTCCTGAGCACATATTGTAAAAGCACCTAGGCTCATACATATCATAATATCATCAATCTAACCAACATTCTTCAGAGCCAAATTTCAATGTCCATAAAAATCATAATTCAAGGCTAATCCTTCATCACAACAACCTCCTAAGCATACTTTTCCAAATGACCCAAGCCTAATTTTAGCTCTAACTCAAATGGGTCACTATTTACCTTAAGAACAAATTCTTAAATAATCGGTAAAAATTGTGTTTCTTACCTCTAAATCTACAAGGAAAGCTAGAGGACAACTTCTCCAAGCTTGAATGTCCTTAAAACGCCTTCTTTCCCTTCAAAATCAAAATTTTGTAAAGTTTCCTAGAGAACGTGATCTCTTCGTTTGATGGTTTTCAGAGAAAAGTGATGTTAGAATCTAGCTCATAGAATGATTTCCTTCAAGTTTCATGTTGGGTGTGAAGTGTTTTGGTCAAAGGTTGAGTGTGTATGGAGCTTTTCCTCTTTAACAATGGTGGAAACGCTCAAGGGAAGAAGAAGAGTAGGTTTTTGGCCCAAAAATCGCGAAAATGGCCTTTTATAGTGACTCTGCCCGCGTTCCCGTGCTAATCGCGCCACTTTGGCACTAACCACGCCAGATTCCAGAGAGAAAATGGCCTCTGGCGCATCTCTCACGCTACTAGCGCTGATATTGGCGCTAATCGCACCGGAAACCAGAGACCTTGGTGCTAACTACGCCAGATTCCAGAGAGAAATGGTCTTCTGGTGCATTCTGGCGCTACTGGCATTGCTCTGGCGCTACTGGCGCTAATGGCACCACAACCCAGATTTGTTTTTTTTTTTTTTTGAACAAGGTCATTATATTCACCCCACCAATGAACCTAGGACTGAGCTTCCTCACACCCAATGTCCGTCCAACACCTTTAACGGGAGACAGCCTCAGAAACACATGGTCGCCCTCATCAAACTGTAGTGGTCTATGTTTATGATCATAGTAGCTCTTCTGACGACTCTGAGCTCTCAACAACTTATCTCTGATCAAATGGATCTGTTAAGAAGTCTCCTGAACCATCTCAAGTCCAAGAAGCTATCTCTCTTCTATCTCAGTCCAATAAACAGGAGTCCTGCACCTCTAGCCATACAATGCCTCATAGGGTGCCATGCCCAAACTAGCATGGAAGTTGTTATTATACGAGAACTCCACCAGTGGTAGGTATATTTCCCACCTAGTTCCCTGCTCCAAAGTACAAGCTCTCAACATGTCCTCTAGAGTTTGGATAGTCCTCTCTGTCTGACCATCAGTTTGTGGGGTGGTAACCTGTGCTAAGCCTCAATTGGGTCCCAAAAGCCTCCTGAAGAACACCCCAAAACCTAGAGGTAAACTTCGAATCTCTATCACTGACAATGCTCTCCGAAACACCATGCAGCTTGACAATCTCTCTGACATATAGCTGAGCCAACCTCTCTACGTTGTAATCAGTCTGAACAAGTAAGAAATGAGCGGACTTGTTCAGCCTATCAACAATCACCCAGATGGAGTCACATCCAGTCTGAGTCCTCGATTGTCCAACTACGAAGTCCATGGAGATGTTATCCCATTTCCACTCTAGAAGCTACAACGGCTGCAGTAGGCTTGACGGTCTCTGATGCTCAATCTTCACCTTCTAACACACCAGACACTTGGCCACATGCTCAACTATATCTTTCTTCATTCCTGGCCATCAGAAGTTCCTTTTAAGGTCCTGATACATCTTGGTGACACCTGGATGAATGCTAAACTGACCCTTATGATCCTCAGATAAAACGACATCCACCAACTCACCCTTAGGCACAACAATTCGATCTTGGAACAACACCAAGTCGTGAGTCTCCCAAGAAACATCCTGCTGACCAATCATGGCCCTCACATCATCATCCTGCTTCTGGGCCTCTCGGATCCTCTGTATCAAATCATTATCAACCTTGGTTTCTCTCAACTCGAGACCACCAGAACCATTTGTCACAGTCAGGTGCATATCTCTAAACTGCTCAATCAGCTCAAAGTCTGAAATTATCATGCAAGCATCAGTCACATGCTTCCTGCTCAAGGCATCAGCAACAACATTCGCCTTGCCTGGATGATATGTCAACTCAAAGTCATAATCTTTGAGGAACTCCATCCATCGTCTCTGTCTCATATTCAGCTCCTTTTGGTCAAAGAGATACTTGAGACTCTTGTGGTCACTAAACACCACCAACTTGGCACTATACAGGTAGTGCCTCCAAATCTTTAGAGCAAAGACAATAGCTGCAAGCTCTAAATCGTGCGTAGGATAAGCCTTCTCGTGAGGCTTCAGTTGCCTGGAAGCATATGCAACAACCTTCTTCTCATGCATCAATACACATCCAAGCTCCCACTTGGAAGCATCACAATACACCTTAAAGCTTCCCTTAGGATCAGGAAGGGTCAACACTGGAGTTGTAGTCAACCTCTACTTCAACTCCTAGAAACATTGCTCGCACTCATGGGTCCAAACAAACGGAACCCCCTTCCGGGTGAGGTGAGTAAAAGGTAACTGCAGCTATGAGAACCCTTGAATAAACCTCCGGTAGTACCCTGCCAATCCAAGGAAACTTTGAATCTCAGATATGTCCTTGGGTCTCTCCCAAGTCATTACAGCCTCTATCTTACTAGGATCAACTGATACCTCAGCTGCAAAAATCACATGGTCAAGAAATTTCACCTCTGATAGCCAAAATTCGCACTGTGCCAACTTGGCATACAACTGATCATTCCTCAACGTTTGAAGAATAAACTTGAGATGCTTGGCATGCTCCGTCTCCATCTTGGAGTAGATCAGTATGTCATCAATAAATAACACCACGAACTGATCTAAGAAAGGTCTGAATACCTTGTTCATATAGTCCATGAACACTACAGGGGCATTCGTCAGACTAAAGGGAATGACCTAATACTCAAAGTGGCCACACCGAGACCTAAAGGTTGTCTTCGGTATGTCTGCGGGCTTGATCCGAATCTGGTGATATCCGGATCTCAGGTCGATCTTAGAGAACACACTGGCTCCCCTCAACTGATCTAACAGATCATCAATCCGAGGCAAAGGATACTTATTATTGATAGTAACCTTATTCAGCTGCCTGTAATCAACACATAACCTCATATTGTCATCCTTCTTCTTCATGAAGATCATCGGTGCTCCCACGGAGAAACACTCAGTCTGATAAACTGCTTGGACAGTAGATCCTCCAACTGCACCTTCAGCTCTCTCAACTCCAGCGGAGCCATACGGTAAGGTGCTATGGATATTGGCCCTACACCAGGAACCAAATCAATAGAGAACTCAATCTCTCTCTCAAGTGGTAGCTGTGTAATATATATATATATATATATATATATATATATATATATTATTTTATATTTAAGATTAACCTTCCTTGGATATAAAGCGGTCAGCGAGAAATTGTGGGGGAACAGGTGGAAACAACCCAAAATTGAGTTATGCAAAAAATAATGCCCTAAAGAATTTTAGGTAATGCTCCCTACACCAGGAAAATTTCCAATACACTCAGCATAAACAATGTAACACCGATTTTGCCCAGCTCATAATCCGTAAAGGTTCATATGGATTGGCAATCTGTATGGGTTAAATTTTTTAAAAAAGATTTTCAAAATAATGGTGTCGAACCTGCAACTTTCCAGTTATAAGCATGATGCTCTAACCAACTGAGCTAATAGGTTGTCATACCCTAATTCTGTCCGAGTACAAAAAAAAATGATGATAAAAAAAAGAGAAGATAACAAAAAGAAAAAAATGCAACAGAGAGCAAAAAGAAAGAAAAAAGGGCCACAAGGCCCATTAGGTTAAAAAAGAAACAAACAAAAAGCAAAAAGAAGCAACAGAAGAAAGAATTGATTACGAAGAGGGCATGGATCATGGAGTGCAAGGAAGGACCAATCCGGCGATGCCATTTGGCAGCGGAACCAAAGGGAGAGGAGGGGTCTCTCAGGTAACCTCTGTTTCCTCTCTCTCTTCTCTCTTACCCTTCCTTCTCTTCTCCTCCTTCTTTTTTTTTTCATTTAGCCACAGTGCGCACCACCACCGCCACCACGCACCACCCCCACGGCGGCCTCGCGCCGCCAGGCCCACTCGCCGGTGTTGGTAGGGGGCCATGCCTCCTCCACGTACGTTCACCTTCTTCCTTATGGAGGTTTTGCTTTTTAAAGCTTAACCACCACCACCACCACCACCACCGTGCCGCCACCAAGCCGCCACTGCACCACCACCACGTGCCAGCCTCACCAAGGTGGCCACTGTGTCACCAGCCCCTATGGTGGTGGCCTTAGAAAGCCATGCATCCTCCATGAAGGTGGCTACCCCATTTTTCGCGAAGCTGCTGTGCCCAGCAGCGAAAATGCAGGTTTGGCCGGGTCACCCTGACCCAGTTCCAACCCTAAAAAAAAAATCCATTTTACTTTTTGCACTGCCACTTTTAATAAGTACACCCCCAAATGTCCAATGCTATTTACACCTTCATTTTTGTAAATGCACCAATTGTTTGGTGGGCCTAGCCCATTTTGAAACCAAAAACATAATGCTAGTTGCAGTCATATTTTCATAATTGTACACCCCTTAACTGTTGGGCCTAGCCCATTTTGAAACCAAAAACATAATGCTAGTTGTAGTTCATATTTTCATAACTGCACACCCCTTAGTTGTTGGGCCAACTCATTTTGAAAAAAAAAATGTAATACTATTCACACCCCATATTCATAAATGCGCCCCTTATCTATTGGGTCTAATCCATTTTGTAATTAAACATGTACTACTGATTGCACCCCTTTTCTTCTTGTATGCACCCCTCATTACTAAGTGTATTCCCCACTTCTATGCTATCCCTTTCTATTTTTATTTGATTTATTTGATTACGTAATGTTATTTCAATTACTCATTTATTTTTTCATTAGTATCTTTAGTACGCGCTTATGTTTCGTGCACTCCATGCTGGGTCTCCGACTCGCTTGGTGGTGTTTCAATAACACGTGGATAGATTTTGTGAATATCATGTTGGGTCGCTGACTTGCTTGATTTCATAGAGTTTACCGCAAATCAATAATCTTTTCAAAAAAAGCTAAAAACACTCAAATAAAGGATCACTCAATTCTCCCTTTTCTCAAAATTACACATTACTCGATATCGCTTCAAGGTCCAATGCAATAAGCGATTCTCTTCGCTTTTTCTTAAAATTCAAACGTCGTTTCAAGGTCCAATGCCTTAATGACTTTTATTCATGCAATTAAAATAAATCTTTTAAAAAAGATAAAATCAATTCAACCCATAAGTTGTTTTTTACAAAGAACTAGGTAAGTCTGATTTCCTCATTGCACTTGGGGATACGTAGGAGCGAGGGCAAACCCCTTATCGACCTAAAAAACTAAAAAATATATATAATCTTCTCTTTTCTAAAAAATAAAAATTTGATTTTCTTTTCTGAATAAACAAAACAAGCATAAATCATATCCTTGAGGGAGACAAATAATTAAAAAGTCACTTTATTTTTAGCACACTCGATTAAAGACTGTCGTCTCCATGACAGACATGTGGGGTGCTAACACCTTCGCCGTACGTAAATGACTCCTGAACTATTTTTTTTCTCTAAAATCGTAAATCATGTCTTATCTTTTGGTTTTTCTGACGTTTTTCTTAAATAAACGTTGGTGGCGACTCCCCTAAGTTTTCCTTTTTTTAGGAAGACACTTCTTTTTTATTTTTTTCATCATCGTTCCGTCGTGGCCAGACTGGTGGCGACATAGGTCATTATGTTAAAAGCTAATTAATGTCGCTATATATAATATTAAATTTTTCAATCCATATTTAATACACATATAAATATACATAATAAATTATATAATAAATAATTTTTATCTAATAATGTATATTTTATAACAATAAATTTAAAATAAAAGTCATAGTTTAATTAAAAATCATAGATTTAAATAAAAATATTAAAATCATATATATTAGCTTAGTTAGTTAGAATAATGTGCTTGTAACAGGAAAGTTGCAAGTTCGACACCTACGTACAATCATTTTAAAAAATTTAACCATAAAAGCATTACCCAAGAATTTTTCAAATTCAAGGGACTCATTAGCTCTTTCTAGAGGTCCAAATATAGAACGTAGGCCATGCTGGTTGTAGTTATCCACTATCCAGGGATAGGCTCTGTTAGCTCCATTACAACCCAAGCCCTATACTGCTATATACAAATGAGAATACATCTTGTTTTAACAAATCACACTCTTTATATTTATTATTTAATCTAAATAATCTAATCCTTTACTGCGATTTATTCCAGTTAATTAATGACGTGATATTGAGACAAGATTTCCATAATATCTACACCATTAATAATTAACATACTTCCATGTTGTATTCCTTTATGGTGTTACGAAGTTAACTTGCTCAGTTGAGTTAAGCCTTTTTTTTAACGAATATTTATTTGTTTTTAAGACACAATTTATTGTACTTAATAGTCCACAAAAGCAGCTTCTTCTTGACTTTAATCGATACCTAAATTGTACTTATGTAGCATTGAAATTCACACAACAATCTCCTTTTATTTTACTTTTCAGAAAAAAAAAAAAAAATCTCCCTTATATTGACATGAAATTCTCCATCAGATAACGATCAATTCGTTTCTGGACTTGCTCCAAAAGGCACAGCCGACCTGATAGGAGTTTTATTTTTTATTGGGCAGTAGAAATGAGGATATTAGAAGGAATGTATAAGTAGTATCGGTATGTGAAAAGATGAGAAAGTATAGATTGAGGTGGTTTTGACACGTTATAAGATGACGTTGGATGCTCCCATAAGAACAAGAGTTTGTTACTAAGAGCTCAACACAAAGAGAGGTAAAGGTCGATCGAAACTTATCTGGGCAAATGTAGTTAAACAAGATCTAATGGAGTGAGATATAGATTGACAGACGGTATGTCTTAGAACGGAGTGGAGAAAAGCTATAAGTTTCATGGAGGGTTAAACTCATTAGTAGTTCTATGTTCGAATCATTCCCTTGTTTTAGTTTCTTTTCTCCCTTTTTCCTTTCATTCTTTTTTATTTCTTTTGTCTTATTTTCACTTTTTTCTTCCCTTCTCCCTTTCTCTTTCTGTCTCATTTATGATTTATCATTAGGTTCATCTATCACTGACCCAATTAACTTAGGTTAAAGGTGTTGTTAATGTTAATGTTGATGCCGATGTTTTCTTGTTAAAATAGTAATTCTAACTTTTTCACTCCTTTTAAGGATAAAAGTTTAATTGTAAAAATATTTTTATATTAGAAAACTATTACAATTATAATTTTTTATATAAGTGTAACGCCCCAATTTTCTAATCAGGGTCATTACCAAACATACACCACAATCACGCATATAATCAATCAGAGTTTTAAGCAGTTTGGAAGCAAATACTAAAAGTGACATCATCCAATGTCATTTGTATAGCACTGTACACTAGCATATGGTGAATATACATCAAAAGTTCCACTGTATAATACAAAACTATACCAGATCCCCTCAGGGTACATCAAAATACATAACCAAAACGAAATACAAAACATCGGAGCTACAAGCTCATATCCTCTAGCCTAAGGTGTCCATCAGCAGCTAATCCTGCATAGGCTTCTTGCCTTGGGATCTATCTGCTACTCCAGAGGAATCACCTGCATCATAAGTCCCACAAACAGGGTGAGATA
>PYAF01006153.1:191781-211538 GCA_007407185.1 Glycine tomentella
GTCTAAGGTCCTAGGAAGCTCGGAAACTCCTCTAATGGAGGTCTGGACGAAGGAGGAAGAAGATGGAGAGAATATGGCCATGGTTTTCGAAGGTTTGGGCCTTATATAGGCCTCTGCGCAACTCCCACGCCCCAAGCGTGGGATCCCACGCCTCAAGCGTGGGTTGGCAGAGAAATTTCCATTTCTGGGCCACTCCCCATGCCCCAGGCGTGGACTCCACGCCCCAGGCGTGGACCTCCCACGCCCCAGGCGTGGACCTCCCACGCCCCAGGCGTGGATCCCACGCCCCAGGCGTGGCTTTCCAGAGGAAATTTCATTTCTGAGCTGGTTCCCACGCCCCAGGCGTGGACCCCCACGCTCCAAGCGTGGAACCTCAAAAAAACCAAAAACAAGACTTGAAACGCATGGTTATAACAATCTATGCCAATAAGATCATTACATGTTTTACCTACACCATGCCCACCTTCAAATGAAGGTATACCATCTACTCCAATTAATGCTGCTGGACCGTCCACAATGCCTACAGACACACCATCTCCTACCCCAGGTGTAGCGAACATACCTTCTGATGAAGATGGAACAAATTTGGTGATGGAAAACCCCCCTCTCAATGATCCTCCTACGATTACACTGATAAATGGAGCGTAAGTATTAACAATATACATAAATTATAAATATATCATGACCTTTTATTAGTTTTGACACTTCCATTGACAAATTATTTGTTGTGTTAAGTTTTCATCCATCTAAGGTTGCGGCAAAGGCTAGAACATTGTCCATTAGACAACAATTTGATCACCCATGGCCAACTTGGGGAGCAATTCCAAAACACCATCAAGAACTGTTTTTCCAACGTTTTAAGGTAATATAATGTTGCATTCCTACTAATTTCAATTATGGTACATCATACCTAACGATTTCCGATTTTTTATCATTTAAATTGTGTTATATTGTTGGTCATTGAATATTTAAATTGATTTATAATTGTTATTGATGTTAAATTAATTCGTGGTTACTGTTGGAAATAATAGTAAAATGGATTTGTTTTTTCGTCTTATTTGTGGGATGATTGGTCTTGATGTATTTATATTTAATATGATAACTTTGTGTTACCTTAGAGGAAATTGGTTTGGAGACCAGAGGAAGAAAGTGAAATTAAAAATTTTTTCACTCAAAAGCCTCTCATAGGCTTTCTGAGATGTTCAGCGATGCCCGAAATGAAAATAAAAGGCCATATTGGATTGAAGATCGTGTCTGGAATGATCTATTATCACATTGGAATGCAACCGAGTATTGTTCCAAGTGTGAAAAGGCAAAAAAAAATCGAGCATCTGAAAAGGGTGGCTGTATGCACACAGGTGGTTCTATTAGCTTGCAGGATCATGCCATTCGGTTGGTAAGATGATTTAACAACTATGCATGTTAAATTTTTTGTCCATCATAAAATCTGGTTATGTTATAATTTTGTTGTAATGTTTGTAATTAGTCTCAGGAACTTGGTCGATCAGCATACATTGATGAGATTTTTTAACAAACACATTTACGGAAGGATACTGGTGAATTTGTCGATGATAGATCTAGGCAGACACATGTGAGATGATAATTTGCCATGGTTTTTGTATTAAAACATGATGTTTTATTCAATTGATGAAATAATAATTGTTTTTCAATGACAGAAAAATTTTGAGGCTAGATTATGTCAAGCTAGGTCTGATGTTCAATCTAGTGTTGGTGATTCTGAAATGACTCCGTTGTCTCCTACTGAAGAACAAAGACTAAGGACTCGATGTTGGATTGCAGCAGCTGGACCTATGCGTAAGGGACGTATTTACGGAACTGGCGATCTTGCTCATTCTTATAAATTTGGAGATGACACCTTCATGCAAAACTTGCATGGATCATCTAGCCATGCCTATGACTCAGCGGAAATTAATCAAATAAAGGAGGAGATTCGTCAATCAAAGGAGGAGTTGCGTCAATCAACGGAACAAATGCGAGTTTTTCAATCAGTTGTACTTCAGTTTCTACCTCCAGAAGCTAGCAGCAACAACAACTGGCCAATGAACAACACCAACAACATGATCAATCACATGATGCGTAGCAACAAAACAATGAACCAGCAAATGAGCAGCAACAACTTCATGACCAGCAAGGACACTCTGACAATGTCTATTTTGATTATTGACTTGGAAACAGTTTATGAGTAATCAGATGTTGAACATTGTGCTTTTATTTTATTTATATTCTAAACTTAATTTACTTTGTTAAAACATTTGCTTTGAATGTATGAATTCAGTCTTTCATTTTATAATATGCCTTAATTTTATAATGATGTTATATAATATCAAAAATAAAACAAAATTTTCCTAAAGCAAAATAAATTATTGTATCTGATAATAAATTACCGACGGAAATTACCGACGGAATGGGCCGTCGGAAATTACCTACGGAATATTCCGTCGGAAATTACTGATGAACACCAAAATCCGTCGATTAAATTTCCAATGATCGTTTTTCTGACGAATTTTTGTCCGTACGGATTTTTGATATTTCCGACGGGTTTTAGCCGTCAGAAATACCAATTTTTTTTGTAGTGAAGCAATTGGTTAAGAATTTTAGAAACAAAACAATTGGTTAAAAATGTTATAATTTATGTGTGCACGTTTTTTTCCTTTTATTATTGGTGAAGAACCTACTATAATAATCTTTTGTTGATCCATAGAATCAAAGGCATGAACAAGATACCAACAATTTACAACAACTCACATTATTCAACCAATTCATCTAGACTTCCTTAATCTTACTATAATAATCTAAAATTGGAAAAGAAAAAAACAACCAGTTAAAAATATATAATTTACGTGTATACATAATATTTTTAAACATAAAATTCATTCTCAATTAAAAACTGTAATTCTTTATAATCAATTTTAGTCAATATTTAATTTTATTATTTAAAATTAATATGAAGACAACGATTATTGTTTACACAATATTTAAACATTTTATTCTTTTTTAAAAAAAAAAACTAATACGTAACTATAAATATTTAATTAATTAATATGTTAATTTATATAAGTAGTAGTGTTGGTATCTTAAAAAAAAATTGCCCAAAATAGAGTCGTTTTTGTAATTTTATTTTGTATATCAATGTATCAATTACATTAAAAAAAAACATTCACTACTCACCATCTAGGAATCAATTTAAAATTGGAATTTATTTTCGTTCGAACATCCGTCATAGAATATATTAGTATATCATTTGAGCAAAAAAATTATACTTATTACTCTCCGTTTTTTTTTTAAGAATTTAACTTTGTTTTTTTATCTAAAAAATCTTATTTTTTTTATCACCAAGAAATAAAGAAATCATTACAATTATCGGAAATACTAGACCTACTAGAAGAACAAAAATAAAAGAAAAGTGTATTTATAAATGAATGTCTCGTTTCACTATTTGTACCTTGTATATATTATTATTATTATTTTGATATTTATATATATATATATATATATATTATTTTTTACTTTTTATTCTTATTTATATTATTATATAAAGATAGTCTATAATCACTAAAATTTTATATATTTATACTTAGAATATAATAATTTTAGTGATTATAGCCAACTCAATATATATCATAATATAATATACCCTTTTTTTATTTAAAGAATTTTTTAGTATTCCTTATTAATAACTCACTCAGAATGTCTTTTAAAAGATTACTGCCTCTCTCTTGTCTTCTATTTAAATGTGAGGGGCCTTGATAAGGTTTAACAAATAATTTTTTTTATTTTTAGGATGGTTCTTTATAAGAATGTAGCTTTCAACAAATGATTCATAACATTTTCTTCAATGCTGAACCCATAGCATGCATGTTGTTTTCCCAGTACCAATGGAAATTTTCGTTAAATGGTACTGAAGCCCGATATGGCATAATCATGGAGCGTTCATATGAATCACATTGATGCATCATCTAACAACATGGTAATTTCACATTTTTTATTTTTATTCTTTTGTCCTGTACTTATCTTTTAGTATTGATTATTTTTTCTACGCAGAATTTGCCTGCCAAATGGTGAGGAAAGTTATGAAATACAATGAAACTACTACGGTTGTGGAGGATGAATGGCTGATGTTCAAATGAATTGTGGAGAAGTTAATCTTACATAGCAATGAACTGCATTTTGTGAGGCTAATGATTTAAGGGAAGGAAGCATGATTAAATTTAATGTTGATGTGGATGATTGTTCCATATTATAGTTTTTTGTTTTATCAGTGTAATGTCTTATTGAAAAATTAAATATTGTATATTTCAGATGATTTATCTATTTATTTTTATATAAAAGCAAGTACCAAATTTTACTTAATTTACGAGAATGAAAATTTTACTTGGAATTACATTCATATCTAAATTATTGTGTTGAAATTATATTTTTATTATAATAAATTAAATTTCGATGTATTTATTATATGATTGTTTCTTTCTTGACTTATATAATTTATTGCATGTTTTATTTTACAAACATAGAAGGTATGAAAAAATATAACAGATGATGATTAATATTTTTTATGAAAGTATAAAGAGAAAGACCTAACTTGCCGGATAAAATATATAAAACATAACACATAACACATGGGGATACTTTTTTAAAAAAAAAAAATAAGTAAGAAAACTTACAATATATTCGCATGGATAAACCTTTTTACTAAAGATTTTCATTCAATTACAAAATACAATAAAATAAACTAGAAGGGGGGAGGCTGAACAATGTCTTAGATAAACTAATTCTTTTTTTTGCAATGGAAGTGATTATATAAACAAAAGAGGTTCTTAGCCCTGTCGTCCTGTAACAAAACTTAAGTTTTCACAAAAGTACTGGACCATCATCCAATGATTAATAAAATAATGACTTAAAAAACAGTTCAATATAAAACTTGTCAATAATAAGCCTTTAAGAATACTTGGAGAAACTTAAAGAGACTAGTATAAACACTTAGTTTATACTGATTCACTCAACCTGATCTACATTCAGTTCTCCTTTACAAAATCATAAAGTATTCTAATCAAGGTTTGATTACAAACAAGTATTATGACATGTTACTCCAGGCTTTACAAGTTTTTCTGGCCACTATTGGCACAACCCTTAAACTCCCGCTGAATCTAAGAATAACCAAGTATTATTTTGTTACTAAGTCACTCTTAGCTTTCACAAATAAATAGTTTGAAGAATCACATATTCTTATACTCAAGGAGTGTGTTTACAATGACGTGCAAATTAGTACAAGGACTTTTCTAAGCAAAGGATAGACTAATTAAGCATTGTGTTTCACTTAGTAGTATTTCTCTTGAGTTTTTTTTTTTCTGCTTTAACTGAATGTTTGAATGTTGTTTATCAACCATGAGTGAAGCTTTAATGCACTTTTTATAGGGGTAGGATAATCAAATCTGTTGTGAGATTTTGTGCATTCAAATTATGACCATTGCCAATCTTGATCTTCTAGTAACAGTTGGAGATAGATGAAACCAGCATAGACATTGGCATATGTGACATGTTCTCCTCGACGAGATTGATCTTGAATAAAAAAAATTTAAATCCATCTTTCACATTCTAAATGCAAACGTTGGCCATTGAATAAATTATTTTCTTCTTTGATAGGTCTTGTTCACTCACACTTTATCCATTAGACATCATAAATTTATATCTTTGTTTTCGTCAAAAGTAAGAGATGAGTGGATCGTCCAATGATGGATCATCTAGTTCTAACAATCTCCCTTTTTTTATGATGACAAATTGCATAAATTTTGATAAAGAGAAAAACATAATCATTGTAAATAATAGAGTAAGCTCAAACAGATTATGTATGATTAATTATCAGTTATATATATGAAGGATTGTTTAGAACTCCCCTTGAGTCCAACACCCTATATGTATGTTAACAAGGATAGAGATTAAAGTAGAAATGGAGACATATGTACCTACCAAACACTAATATTATTAAGTGTTACTTTGAGAATACATCAAAATTCTTTCCTATAACTTCTCATTAGCAAAAAGACTTGGGTTCAAAGAAGAAAAGAAGTGATGAAAGACATCAAAGTTATCCTTGAGTAGGTGGTGGCGGTCGTTGAGATGGTGGTGGTTGAGTTGGTGATGGTGGTCAAGGTGTTTCAAAATTGGTTGGTAGTGATGGAAGAGATTCATAGTTATTTGGTGGAGGTGGGAGTATTCTAGGGTTGTTTGATGGAGGTGGAAGAGTAAGGCTTATAGGTACAATTAGAGTTTGAGGATGGACAACGGGTGGAGGTGGAAGACTTTGTTGTTGCACAGGTGGTAAAGGCTAGAGGGTGGAGTTGCAACAACTCTAAGAACTGTGGATTAAGCTTGCTATAGGTTTGTTAGCAACATTTGGGACAAACTTGGTGAACTAAGAGGCAATGGCAGTCTAGATACAAAGTCTATACTGCTCATTCTTCAACCTTTGTTGTTTAGTGAAGACTTCAAGGTTCTATTAGGTTTCTTCTTTTTTGGTTTAACAAGGCTTGAGTCAGCATCTCATGGATCCATTCCTCAGTAACTACAATAGGGGCAACGTAGTTGATGGGAGTAACTTCTTTAAGGTTGCTTGAGCTTGTGGAGTATACAACTACCTCTTGTTGTGCTGAGGTGACTTCATGAGACTACTAAGCTTGGTTGGTCTAACCTGGATTGGTTCTTTAGCAACCAAATCAAGAATGGATGCATCCATTTCCTATCCTGTTTCCATAGCACCAGATTGCTCAAGATCCACTATAATGTTTTGAATCCTGGCAACATCTTCTTCAGCTTTTTTCTTGGCTTTGGCTTTCTTCCTTTCTTTAGCCTCAAGCTTGTCTTTCCACTTTTGTTCATAAATAGCCATGTTTGACTTTTATTGCTCAAAGAAATGCATGACCCGAGCTTCAAACTTTTCCTCAGGCACTTTTCTTAAGTTAAAAATAGTTTAGTTGAAGATGATGGGTAGATTATTCAACCTTTTGATGAAATCATCATCATAGTTCTTCACAAAGCATGTGTTTGTATCATCGAAATGATAGACTCTAGTTGGATGTAGTAATTGAATAAAATCTCTCTAATTTGAGATAGGAACATCTTTAGAATTAAAAGAGGACGTTTTCTGTGTATCAACACATAAGGTCTAATTCTAGGAAGTCTTTGCATCATCAACATCCATATCCCTTATCAGTCTTTTACCTCTCAACAGAGTTTTCACGTCTCTTACGTAGTTGACCAATTGAACTTTATGTTCTCTATTTGGCATTTCACTATTGAAGTACAACTTGAAGTTCTTCTTTTTGCCTTCATCACATATGGGTAGTCTTGAGCACGTTCAATCAGGTACCATCTTTATATCAATAGTCCTACTGATATGCAAACCAGGTGGATAGGGTGTTGCTTGATCAGATATGTACATTTGTTTTAGGAGCCTTCCTACCATATCCAACTCTTTTTGAGGTCGTTTGAGATTGGCAGGAACCTTGTATAGGGGCTCTAAATGTTGACATCTTTGGACCAAAGGAGTTCGATTCCTTGGATAGATCCAATTTGATGGGCTTTGCAGGCAATGCATACATGGGCATCTTAGTGAAAGGATCAAAGCTTTTGATGGGCACCTTCTGTTGAGGCTCTTCTTTCTAAGTAGATGGATGATTGGTTTGTGGACTTCCACTTATCATCCAGTGAGGTGTCATTCTAACCAATTTGGGATACACTGGCCTCGTATAGGAAGGGGTTTCCAAAGATACAGTTGCATCGGGGGAAAAAGCCCTGTATGCATTTGAAAGGGAGTGCGCATAGTCATACCTCATCCAAGGAGTTGGTGATAATTTCTACGCATATGTAATTTGTATATCTAAATCACATAGCAATTATCTAATTTCCTCTCTTTTAATGCTTCTTTTGAGTTAAAAATAGGAATTTAGCTCCTGTTGAGTTTTATCCAATGGATATTATTTTGATATTAAAGATAGGGTGTTGCTTCTTTTGAGCTATTTAATGTTATTTTGATATTATTGTTCCTTTTCTGAGTTTATTGTCATGTTTATGACCTGATCATCCATGCACATATAGTGTTATAGGATTTATGCAATTGGAAATGTTTACATCCTAAGAACCTGCAAAGAACATCTAGGTAATCCATATCTAGGGATATAATGGTATTATTTAACCTAAATATGCATCTTTACTCTTAATGCAAATTATTTGATGTAGCTCTTAAAGGATTAGGAGTGAAATTAGGTCATTTAGGCTCTTTCACATGAGGGGTCATGGTTAGGGTAGGTTAGCAAATGCAATTAATAATCGGAATAACGTTAAATAGTGAAAAATCTCAAACATCACATCAAGAGTAGTTTTGGTAAGCCGAGCACCCAACACATCACCTAATTCTGCATCAACCGATAATTCACCCCTTCGAGTGTTTGTGTTCTATCTCTTTAATGTGCTCTGCTTAATTATCTTTATTTATGTTAAATTTTATATTTCTACATTAGTATTAGACAAATATCAAATTTAATTCATTGTTCGTTTAAAATAAGAAATATACAAACTTCGAGTACAGTCAAAGACCTTGTGGACTTGACACTCGGACTTATCATTTTAATTACTACTTGGACGAATTGGTGCACTTGCCAAGGAGTCAATAGTTGGTTCCACAATGATGTGATGCCTTGGATCCTAACTTGTGCATGAAGCTTTTCTGAATGATGTTTGACCCTAACTTGGCCATGTCGCACATCAGATTGTACTGAACCTTGTTTTTACCTTAAGCCTACTTGTAGTTTTGCCTGTAAAGTGTCTTTAGAATGTGGCTCTCATAGGCCTTCTCCCAGTCTTCATGGTAGGCATTCATTCTCTAATCCACCTTATGCAATAGTCTCCATGGACATAACCAGTTGTTTTCCCATGACATTAGGCACTATTGTCTTTCAATCTTTGAACTTGACATTCCTCTAGATCATTCTGATCAATTCTGAGTAGATGAGATGTGGCTCCTTGAAGTAGTTGTGAATGCCATAGTACAACAATATGCTTTGGATATTTAGACCTAACCCTTCCAAGACGTTGACGCCGAAGAAGTGTAAATGTGAACAATTGACTCTCCAATAATGTGAACAAAGATAACATCAATGGTAATGACTGTAATTTTTGTGATGTCTGGCCAGCTATCGCTGGACATGAAGGTTTCTATTTAGGGCTTAAGGTTTTTGTTTTAGTGGTTTTTGACAAAGAGAGGTTGAAGGTGAAGAATGAAATGTTTTCTGATTTAAACATGGCTTAATGAGGGAAAAATGTGGAGCAATTTTCTTGGGCTTTTGAAAAACATTTAATTGACCCATTACTTAAGTGATAACTCAAAATACAATGGAGGCTATGTTTCTTACCTAAACGTTTGTTTCACTTACCAATATGAGTGTTGATGTTCTCGTCCAGTCTTTGGACATCAAGTCATGCAAAAACAATAAGAAAGAACCATTGGACGATATGTCCTTTGGATTTAGAGTTACATTGAGTATTTAGAAATGAATCGTTCCTTTACATAGTTCATTCCAAGTTTATTCCTTAACAGAATCATCATGTGTTCAGTAAAGGGTTTTGTAAAAATATTAGTGTTAACTCATTAACAAGTGTAATAATTTGTCAAAGTAATATATAAACGGTAAGACCGAATGTTGAATCCACAAGAACTTTGATTATACTCAGAGTTTGTATATGTCTAATATTAAGCAAATAAATGACTAAACTAAATATTGTTCAAAGTGAAAGTGCCGAAATGTAAACTTCAACCATAACAATGGATAGGAAAGCAGAGCAAGCTAAAAGAGACAAGAAAACAAACACTTGGAGGTGGAAAATGATATTTGGTGCAAATATTTAGGTAAGTGTTGGGTGTTTGGCCTACAAAAATTACTTTTGATGCAATGTTAAGATCTTTTCACCATTTAAAGCTATTTCAACTATTACCTTAAGAGCTAAATCGAGTAATTTGCGCTAAGAATAAATATTCATAAAAAAGCAAAATAACACCATTCTATCCCTAGACATGGGTTACCTAGAATCTCCTTCAAGTTCTTAGGGTAAAAACATTTTCCAATGATTAAAATCCTATAACATACATGTGAAAATGGACTATCAAACCATAAATAAGGCAATAAACTTCGAAAGGAAGCAATAATATTGAAATAGCATTAAATGGACAGTAAGGATCATTACATCAAAGAGTGTTTGGTATCCAAGTCCCCAGCAATGAGTAATTTAGTCTCTCATAGTCATGAGGCTCAAAAACAAAAGATGAAACAAAGGAAATGAAAAAAAATGGAAGAAGAAGAGCTCTCCAGTGAGTGTTTTGCTCTCTTTCATGCCCTTGTTGACCAACCCCTTCCAAAAGCATAGTGCCATCCTTTTATAATCTTATAAACAATGCAAATCATGCTTTTCGAAAATGACTATGCGCTAAGCCTGCATGTGAGTGCTGAGCGCACATGCAAAGTGCAATTGTCTTAAGTGACCGCTCACTAAGCCTCCAAGCGCGCGCTTAGCGTCTATGCTAAATACAGCTGGCTACCAGCTTGGATTCACACATTGAGCGTGCACTAACACGCTGAGCGCGCTTTCCAGACCTATGCTGCTGTGTCAAAACTCTACAATAAGTAGAACCAAAACACTATAAATTCACTAACTTTAGAATTCTCAGGATAAAAACTTAGAAGAAGCTAAATTTCTATCTTTTTAAGTCAAAAGAAGCATTAAAAAAGAATATATTAGATGGTTGCTATGTAATTTAAATGTACAAACTAAGTATGCATAGAAATTATCAATCAGTAAGCTGATTTTCAGCGGGTACAAAATGTAAATCCACTATTCCTTCTAAATATGGTCTCTAAGAAAGTACTGTTTGATTTCTATATGCTTATCTCTTGAATGCAATGTAGGATTTTTAGATAGACTTATAATTGCTTTGTTGTCACAACAAATGGGTATGTTACTTTCAAAGATGTTATAGTCTTCAAGTTGATTCTTAATCCACATCAATTGGGTACAATAGCTTGCGGCTAATATGCATTCTACCTCTATAGTGGACAATTCTATTATTCCTTACTTTTTGTAGATCCAAGTGACTAAATTTCCACCAATAAATTGGCAGCTTTCATTAGTGTTCTTCCTTTCAAGCTTGTCACCCACATAATCAAAATCACAGTAATTGATTAACCCAAATTCCTTTATTTGCTAAAAACAGAGATCGAGATTATAAGTTCCAATTAAATATCAAAATAATATTTTAATAGCAATTAAGTGGACTTCCATGGAGTCTTTCTGAAATCTAGCACACAAGCACACACTGAACATTATGTCAGGTTTGCACGTAGTCAGGTGTAGTAATGAACCAATCATTCCTCTGTATTGAGTGTTGTCCACCTTCTTTATGAAAACAATAGGAATACCCACAATAATCAAGAAGGGGGTGAATTGGTTTGATCTTAGTATTTAAAAATTTATTTATAAAATCAAATTTAAAGGATCTTAATCACTTTTAAACCAAGAATGCTTTTAATCAATCAAATCACTCAGCTCAATAAATCAATAGCTCAAAATAGAACTTGTTGAGTAATGATAATAATACCAAGAACAAATGAATAAGATAACTAATAGAGATGAAGGAATAGAAAAGTAACCCAATAATTTATACTGGTTCACTTCTCAAAAGAAGCTACATCCAGTTTCTTCTAATCAACACTAGATTAAAGTTTCACTATTATAAATTCCAGTTCTTGCAAGCTTTATTACAAACTCTCTTTATCAACCCTAGATAAAGAATAGAAATCTAAAACTCTATTAGACTTCTAGTGAACAAGAACCAGAGAACACTACTCTGTTCTTCCCTAGAGAACACTACTTTAGCATAAGCTTCAAAGAACCCTTTTACAATAGCATCAAATAACAAACATTACAAAAACGAATTTACAACCAAAGATAATGGAGAGAAACAACCTGATGATCCAATGAATATGAATGCATGTGAATTACCAATCAGAGTTGAATTGCAGAAAAAGAATTTCAGACCATGCTCTCCAAAACTTTTTTGAAATCTCTTGCCCAAGAAATCATTCAATACCCATGAAGATTAAATAGTGGGACAAGAACTTAGTTAACCCAGAAAATCACTTTCTAACTTTGAGAAGACTTCTGTATATTCAGAAAATTCAAAGTATTCAAGTTAAGTTTCAAGACAAGCCTTCTTCCTATTTATAACAACTTTTTGTAACAAATTGTAATCGATTACACTCGCCAAATAATCGATTAAAATGGCTTATGTAATCGATTAAATTGTCACTTAATCAATTAAAGTGTTCAAAGCTCCATTTTGGGTTTCAAAACGAACAAAATAATCAATTAACCCGAGCAGTAATCGATTAAATCATAGAAGTTTTATTTCAGAAGCAGCTTATGTAATCAATTACAATTTATGGTCATCGATTAAAGCAGTGAAGCAAGCTTTTTCAAAATAGCTTATGTAATCGATTACGATTAACGATAATCGATTAAAGCAGCAATGCACAACATTCATTTTTCACTATGTAATCGATTACAAGAGTTGTGTAATCAATTAATATGTTCACAAAGCTTTTCCAGTTTTAAACATGAACCAAATAATCGACTAAACTGTTGTGTAATCGATTAAAACAGTAGGATTGCATTTTTCCAAAAACATTACTCAATTAATTCCTTTTTCAAAGTGTAAGTAGCTTTGATATTTTAATGAAAACATTTAAGCATGTTAATGATTATGTGCATACAATGCAAGGATCAAAAGATTGACCTCTCATACACTTCATTTGAATTGCAATCTTCAAGGCATGTGAAAAGCTCAAAACTTTCTTCTAAATCATAAGCGTCATTCTTCTTGTTGCTCCCCCTATATCCAACACTTTAGGGTTTGGTCCAAGATATGTTGTTGGATGCATGGGTGTTTTCATTTCCTTAGCATCTTCCAGGTTGAACTTTTCATAAGCTCTTTCACATACTTGGTTTGATGGATGTGAATTACATTGCTTGTTTGTTTGATTTGAAATCTGAAGAAGAACTTTAGTTCTCCCATCATGCTTATTTCGAACTCAGTCTATATCAACTAAGAAAAATCCTCATGTAGAGGTTCATTAGTAGCAAAAAAGATGTCATCCACATAAACTTGAACTAGTATGAACTGAGAGTCATAGTTTTTGTAAAACAGAGTTACGTCCACTTTTCCTCTTTCAAAACCATTTTATAAAAGGAATGAACTAAGTCTTTCATACCAGGCTCGAGGAGCTTGTTTTAGTCCATAAAAGGCTTTGTTTAGTTTGAAAACGTGTTAAGGAAATGTGCTACTCTCAAACCCCAAACGGTTGTTATACATAAACTTCTTCTTGTATCAGTCTATTAAGGAATACACTTTCTATGTCCATTTGGTATAACTTTGTATTGTTATATTACTTCTAAACAAGCAATAAAAGCATAAGTTTCAGTATAATATATTCCTTCTTGTTGTGAGTAACCTTTGACAACTAATCTTGTCTTGTTTCTCACAACCTTACCTTCCTCGTCTAGCTTGTTTCTAAACACCCATTTGACACCCACTGCCTTCTTTCCTTTAGGTACTTCCACAAGCTTCCAAACATCGTTCTTTTTGAACTAGTCAAGTTCTTCTTGCATTGCCTTGACCCAATGTTCATCTTCCATAGCATCATCAATGTGTTTAGGTTCAATTTCATAGATTAGTGTTGTGTGACCTTGATGTTTGAGAGATGCCCTTGTTTGGACCTTGGTTGGACCTTGGTTGAGGGGTCTCCAATGATTTGGCTTTATGAATGATTCTTTCTCAGGATTCATCCACTTGGTTCCCTAATTTCTTGAGGGTGGTGCAGTGTTTGATTGGATGCTTCTACTTCTATTGACTGGCCTATGTTGAGGGTCCAATGCCATTGTTTGGTCTTAAATCTACAAGAGACTCATCTATCTTTGATATTTTTGTATCAAGCTTGGTGTCTTTAAACTTCACATGCATAATTTCTTCTATTACAAAGGTTCTAGAGTTGTAAACTCTATAGGCCATAGATGTTTCAGTATATCCAAGCAATATTCCATTGTTGCACTTAGAATCAAACTTACCCAAAGGGATGAAAGTATGAAATGTCGGGTTTACATTTCTTCCACAATTCATATTAATTCTTATTCAGAATAGGTCTTATATAAATTTTGTTTTCTAAATAACATGTAGTATTCACTACTTCAGTCCAAAAGTGCTTAGGTAAAGAATTATCATTGAGCATGGTCCTTTTCATTTCCTACAATGATATATTCTTCCTCTTAACTACATATTTCTATTGTGGTGTTCTAGGAGTCGAGAAGCTATGAAGAATACCATTTTCTTCACATAATAGTTGAAAATTTTCATTTTCAAATTCTCCACCATGATCACTTCTGATCAAAGCAATGCATACTCCATTTTCATTTTGAACTCTCTTACTGAATTTAAAGAAGACTCCAAAAAACTCGTCTTTGTTGGTAAGAAACATAACTGATGTGTTGCAAACACATCTTAGTTTTAGGATAGTTTTAGGTTATATTTCGATTAAATCATTAGGAATTAGATTAGTCATAGGCTAGTTTGTTAATTATATTTGATTATAGCTCATTTCATTACCAAGATGCGTTTTCAAGGCCAAAAAGGAGGAGAATAAGGCAAAAGAAGAAGAAAAGCAGGTCAAAGGTCCCGCGCGTTTCGCGCCAAGATCCGCGCGAGTCGCGTCACATGCAAAAATACAGTGCCCAGCTCGAAGACTCCACACGAATAGCGTGAATGTTCACGCCAGTAGCGCCATCCATTCGAAGCTCTCGCACGATCAGCGCGGTGCCCGGCTCCATCCGTGCCAGAAGGTCTGAAGGCAGTTCTGACTCGTGCTATCCGCGCGATTAGCGCGGAATTCCGCACTACCGGCTCCAGTAATTCGAACTTATGGCGCGATTAGCGCCACAACCCACGCGATCAGCGCCATAAATACGCTGTTTCCTGATTTAAAAAGATTTGGTTTGAAATTGGGCAAGAAAGGGGCTTTGTTACTTTAATTAAACCATTCTATAAATACAAGGCCTCTAGACTGAAGAAAAGGAGGCTCTACATTATCTGACCACCATTAGACACCTCTCTACACTTCCATACATCATTCTAAAATCGTGGAAGTCAAGAATCAAGGCTAGGTCACTGCAGAATCATGTTTTATTTGACAGCTTTGGTTTCTTTGAAGCCTATGGCAGGCTAAACCTTGTATTGTGGGAAAGCCATGAACTGATGTAAACTCCTCTGTAACTTGACTAGTATTGAATGAGAATTCTTGATTGTTTTATTTTACTCTGTTCTTTATTGTTCTATTCTTATTTAGAATTGGCCATTCTATTTAAGTATTGAGGGTTAGGATTCACAATGGGGACGTTGGGATTCTAATTTCTGACCTTAGTAAAATAACAGTTGTTCATCACCTAGGGATAGGGATGCGTGACTGCAGAACCTTATAATATAGTCTTTTACATGCTTAACTTGATAGAATTCACCAAGGGATTGGGTTTTTGATTCAGGTTAAAGGGTTAATTCACTAAGGGATTAGGGATTAACTAAAGTAGAAAAGATTTATTCTCTGAGCAATAGGAAATAGCAACCCCTGTGATATAGTCTTTTATATGCTTGACAAGAATTGCTAAGGAATTAGGATTGTTGTTAAAGGGTTAAATTGCTAAGGAATTAGGATTTACCAAACTTGGAAAGATGTATCATTGAGTGATCAAACTTGATAAACCAGTTAAGTGAAAGAGGCAGGGAACATTAGGGATTGTGCCTGACCACAATTGTTTCTTCCATTGGTAATACTTCAATTTACTTTACTGTTTCTTTTAATTTCAGTTTTATATTCAATCAACTCAACAAACAATTCTTCAAAAAATTGTTTTCTTTTTCCTTTTTACTTCCAATCACTTAGACCTAACATTACTGTGAATTTCACCCCAATCCCTGTGGAGACGATACTCTACTTACCTACTTTTATTACTTGAAACGAGCGGTGCACTTGCCGTGTTCGCAGCAATAACCCATGCCCATCTCAAGTAGTCGTCAACTATGACTAAATCGTGCCTTTTGCCACTAACCGAAGCGTTTCTGGTTGGGCCAAATAAGTCAAGATGTATCAACTTTATGGGTCTTGATGTGGAAACTATGTTTTTTTTTACTTGAAAATGAATTTTTGATTTGTTTCCGCTTTTGACATGCTTCACAAAGAAAATCATCTTTGTATGACAACCTTGGTGATCCTCTTACTAGGTCATGCTTCTATAGCTTTGAGATTAATCTCAAGTTGGCATGTCCAAGCTTCTTGTGCCATACACAATGATTTTCCATCATGGTCAGTAAGCATGTGACATTTTGTTTAGGTAGCTTACCAAGGTTGATCTTGTATAGATTGTCCTTTCTTTTGGCAATAAATAGTAAGGTGTTATCATTGTTCTAGACGACACACCCTTCTTTGTTGAAGAAAACATAAATATTGTGTCTATTAGCATTCATTTTGCATATGTAATAAAGAAAAATTATGTAATAACAATAGGTACATAGATTTAGTGTAATATAATTGTAGGCACCTAACGATCAATTTGAAATGTAGCACTCCTTAACACTTTTGTTAATATCTAACAAAATTTCAGCCTTGAAATAGAATATGGCTATATATGTAACTAATGGGTCACAACAATTTCAAAAAGATTGAAAGCAAGATTACTACATGGCAGAAAACATAATATATATTGCAACCAATATATAGTAATTGGTTATTATGAAATATAAAAGTTTGATCAATGTACAATATGCTAATCTCTGATACCTCACATCTTTCTTAAGACTTATTATGTGTATACATACCTGCTAGTATCAATGTGATGGATCAAGTTTGAAATTGAGATACTACTTGAAGTACTCAAATGATGATTACAAATATCCATGATAATATGCATCAAGAAAAAAATCAACAGTAGATGCATAATGAAGATTTAGGTGTTAATTTGTGAGGATTAGCATATAAATATATCAATATGTGATTTTCTTCATTAATGAGATCCTTCTTAAAAAAATGTTTACAATCAGATCCAGTAAATGTAAGACATTGTTAGCATTAGACAAATAGAAATACATCATCAAATTACCGTGATGATGTTGGGTTCCAAACTTTTGGAGAAGCCAAGGAAACTCCCCACTATAACTTGTTGCTATTCTCAGTAGTTGTTATTGCTTAACTATGCTCATCTTGCACATCTGTTGTTGGAAGAAAAAGGGCTTGAACCAAGAAGAGAAAAACCTAAATATGAGACCCATCAAATATTATCAATTTATACAAAACCACAAAATTAAAAAGAATTAAACTTGGCATAAAGAACTAGATACATCACTTGCAAACCACAAATAAGACAAACCCAAATAATAAAAAAAAAACACAATATCATTCACAGACAATCATTTACCTCATCAAAACAAAAATAGAAACACTTGTAAAAAAATGAATCACAAAGCAAGGACTGTCCATGTTTGTCAAATACCAAACCACATAATTTTTAAAAAAAATAAAGCTTGTCATAAAGAAATACAAAATTCTTCAAAGCATTTGATCAAACACATAACTTGCAAACCATAAATGAGACCAACCCAACTAAAAAAATACAATATCATTCACAGAGGATCTTTTACCTCTTAAAAAAGAACTCGTAAAGAATGATTCACAGAGCAAGGACAGTCCATGTTTGTCAAATACCAAACCACAAAATCTTTTAAAAAATGAATGTTGTCATAAAGAAATACAAAGTTCATTTAGGCATTTGATCAAACATATCACTTGCAAATCACAAATGAGACCAACCTTCTTGTTTAAAATATAAGATGAATAGAAAAAAATGAATAAATTAGATTGAAATTGATGTACTAATTTTCAAACTAAGCAACAATTGTAATATATAGCAAGCAACTTTCTGTTGTGAACTTAAATAATTTTAGTGGAACATGAGTAATGCATGGTTGATTGAGAAATTGTTAGAATTTCAATTCATATAATTACTATAAGATAAAGATATAAGATGGATAGAAAAAATGAAAAATTAGCTTGAAACAAAAATACTAATTTTCAAATTTTCAATCTAAGCAAGAATTGTAATATGTAGCAAACAACTTTCAGTTATGAACTTAAATTAAAGAAAACAACTAAAAACTTTATGCAAAATTAATGCTTTGATAGTAAACTTTCCACTTGTTTAGCTCTTCTCTTCCAATTTACCCAAATAATATCTTCATTTCTCTCCATTTTGTCATGCATCTTTTCTCCAATCTGAATCTTCATTTTCTACTTTATCATCAACTAGATTACTTTTATTCACTTCTGTCTGTCAATCCTCACTTTTATAGAGGTTATGTATCAAATTTCACAATTGAACATTCCGTTGATCATTTACCCGTTCACTTAAATTTCTACAATAAACATAAGTTTCCATTTACTAACTTTCTAAAACAAATATAATTGAACTATTAATTATAAATATGAGTAATATTAACAAAAGATAAGCAACAACAAACAAAGATTGTATGTGAAAAATTCCTATTCTATAAGATAATACAAAACCGACGGAATCAACTCAAAAGTTCTCATGTGAAAAGTAGTTTTAAAAGTGTCATAAATTTAAAAGTAAAATGAGAAATAAGGAAACATACCCAAAAATGTCCTTTTGACATTTGATCAAAAACATAATTTGCAACCAATAAATCAGTCTAGAACAAAATCAAATAAATATTTAAAAAATTCTCCAATTCTCATCTATTAGGAAATTGTGAAAATCATAACATAAAATTGAAGGAAATCAATGCACTTAGCAAGTTTTTAGACATTGTTAAGTAAATAAGAGAGGAAATACTATATCACCAGTTGTTTAGAGTCTTTTCGAAAGGAAAATTAAAATAGTATTGAGATTTTGTATTTTTGTAACTGTCTAGTACGATACCTTGCGTACATATGTAATACGACTGCCTACACATTAAAGAGATAACGTGTGAGAGGGATGAAAGAAATGATATAATGAGTGAAATAATTGCACTTAACAAGTTTTTAGACAATTGTTAAGTAAATAAGAAATGAATTATTATATCACCAGTTGTTTAGAGTCTTTTTGGAAGGAAAAATTAAATTAATATTGAGATTTTATATTTATGTAACTGGCTAATACCAATGTCGACACGTTAAAGAGATAACGTGTGAGAGGATTAAAGAAATGATATAATGAATATTTAAGATTTAAAAAGAATATTAATTTTCCTATCAAAAGGGGTGCAATTAACAAGTTTTAATTTGAAAATATTAGAGTTTTAATAAAAGGAGATACAATTAGCAAATTGATATTCAAATACCATTTTGTCCCTATTTTTTTTTCAAATATCAATGATATATAATATCCACTTCTTGTAACTTTGGTGATATATATATATATATATAGACTTTGTTTTTTCTTTTTCTATTACTATTACTACTATCTATCTATTCTACTTTTTTTTCTTTCTTCCTTTCAGATTTTTTATTTTCTTTATTTTACCTTTTTTTCTTTATTTTGCTTTTCATTTCTTTTTTAAGTTATGTTTTTTTTTTACATTTTATTTTTAGTTCTTA
>PYAF01006153.1:211638-239800 GCA_007407185.1 Glycine tomentella
ATTTAAATTAATTATAATTAAATTAAAAATACATTTTTCACTTTAAAATTCTAAAAAAATATTTTTATTTAGAAATTGTATAAAATAATTTAAAATAATTTCATAAATAAATACTTTTTGATTAATATTTATATTATAATGTTGAAATTTTTATACTAAAAATTAAATGAAATCTAATTAATGTTTTATATAATTTGAATCTATGTTTATAATTAAATTATTAAATATATTTCAATAAAATAAGAAATAATTGTGTGACTATAATCAAATATATTTTCTCTATTTGAATACTCTTACTTTTTTTGCATTTTTGAAAATTTTAAACAGTTAATTATGTTTTTAAAATATATTTAATGTTTTTACAAGACTTGAGATTTTTTTTATTATAACGGGTTGAGCTTATGTTATGAATCATTGTATTTTTATGGCTTATTCAAATTAATGGCATCTAAAAATAATTTTAATTTAAAATTAGACAAAAAAATATCTACAAATATATTTTGAAAGTAATAGCCATTTTAGTGAACGAGAATGAGGATGAGGTGGATACACCCAACCCTAAACGAGGATGGGAATGAGTAGAAAATTTTGTCTCTAATAGAGATCAAGAATGGGAATGGGAGTTGGGAATGGGAGTGGGGATTGGGACATGGACCGGAAATGACATAATCATTCTTGTCTTGACCCGTTGTTATGTCTATTCACAATCATCACTACACATTTTTTGTGTTAAACAATTACATATTTGGATAAGATTAAAATACCTTTTACTCATTTATTATTTTATTTTTTGGTTTTAATTTTATTGGGTGAGAATGGGACGGGGATGAGATCAAGGATATACCCATCCCTGCCATGTCTTATTGTCATGCTTATTCACAATTATCACTTATACAATTTTTGGTGTTAAATAATTACATATTTAGATAAAATTAAATTATTTTTAGTTTTTAATTATTTAATTTTATTAAGTGGGGATGGGAACAGAGAACGACAAACACATCCCTGTCTTTTTTACTATGCTTATTTGTCTATTTACAATCATAACTTATAATATATTTTTTTATTTTAAATAATTACAAATTTGGATAAGATTAACATATCTTTTAGTCTTTTAATTATTGTATTTTTGGTTTTAATTATTTTCTAAATTAAAAAAAATTGATTCATGGACATGTCTTTATTATATTATTATACACAAAAAAAAGTTTATTATGTTTATCTTTTTGTTGTTACTTGTAATATACTAAATTTAAACTCCACCTATGACTACTCTTAGTTTAAACTAAATGGAATCATATTTTTTAATATACAAATTTGTATTATATTTGCTTCTACCAGAAAGTTTTCATCTTATTATTATATTTTTTCTGACAACAAAAAAATATAATTTAACAGTTGTAAACAATATACTTTCACATAAGCACTAATTCCTTTAGTAACAATGACCTTAATAAATTAAATATGTATGACATTATTTATTTATCTATAAAACCTGCAAAAACAATTGATTCATCCATGCAGAGGCACATATATCGTGCTAGTTATTATGTTATAAAATTGCATCCCTCTGTCCCTTTTCATTATTAATAAAAATCAGAATAGTTTTTTTATATTCTTTGTAGCTCTCTAATGCTAGTTTTAAGTTATTTTCCAGTCTTGTAGCTTGTAATGTTAACTGTTGGATATTTGTTGAACCTCTAATGCATAAAAAGATTTATAAAGTTTTGATGATAACAAATAATGAATACCACAATATTAGATTTATTGCACTGATGATAATTATTTGATTATTTGATATTTTGAAGTTACTGATATTTAGGATTTATGAAGATCAACATAATTGAGAAGATTACTTGAAGAATTTTGAAGATTGATATCATTCAAGATGATATGGAATTAAGAAGATTTGTTTCTATTTATTTTTTATTAGATTTTATGTAAGGAGATTAGAAGATTGATCTTGACAAGATATTTGCTTTAAGATTGCATTGCATAATATAATAGAATATCTTTAAGATTGCATTAGATAATATGATAGAATATCTTTATGATTGCATTCAAAAATTGGTTAAAATCATATCTTTAAATTAGTATAAATAGAAACATATTTTGGTGTTTAGAGTATGCATTCCATTCCAGATAATATTAGAGCTTTAGAGAGTTTATGTTTGTATCATTGAGAGAGTTGTTGTGAGATCATATAGAAGCATTTGGCAAGTCTGATTCTTCAACTCTCCATTAGGATTTAAGGTACCTATTTGCTTAAGGAATAGAAGCGTAAAGGTAACCATTTTAATTGTATTCTTCTTCTTGACTTTGGAAGAGGTCTTAGCTGGGAAACTAGGATACCAGTTCTGTCTCTGTTCTTGGTGAATTGAGACGTGCGACTTCTAGTGGGGAACTAGGATACCAGTCTGGCTGGAAAACAAGGATATCAGTCTGTCTCTATTCTTGGTGAATTGAGACGAGAGCTTTTTGATGGAAAACAAGGATATCAACTGGGATAATTGTTGTGTAAGGGTAGACTTGGAACTAGGATACTAGGAACTCTTGTATACAAAATTATCATAGTGGAGTTGTCAATTGGATTGATTATCCAATTTGGACGTCGTGATTTTTTGCCCAATTGGGTTTTCCACATTAAAATTGATTGTGTCTTCTTTATCTCTTATCTGCATATTATTGCTTTGAGTTTGATTTTAAATTGTGAATTATTTTATAAAACTCAATTCATCCCCCTCTTGAATTCATCTGGGACCAACATTAACTCTATCAAATAGTAATTTCATGCACTAATGTTAAATAGTTACAACTAGGGCTATAGGAAATAACCTATACTAGACATTAAAGAAGGTTAAAAGTGAAATAAAGACAAAAATTATACTCAAATATTTCATCGTAGATTGATTGATTTTCTAAAACATGAAAGGATGCTCATCAATTGATAATACTTCATTATTCATGTGTTAGCATCATATTCTTTTAATAAAAATAAAATAGAAATTATAATACAAATATTTAGGATATGTTTGGATCTCTTCATGTTCATCCTAACAATTTGTAATTGGTTTATAGAATAAATTTGTTTATAAAGTTGGTGCATAAATTTTAAACTCAAAAATAATATTTTACAGTAAAATTATATATGTTATAACTCTTTTGTAAATCTGTACCCCTTGATTTCTGTTTCTTGCATGCATTTTTTCCCTTTTTGTCTTGCTTTAGTAACATGCCAAACTCTAGCAAAAAATTATAAATAATATAAATTAAATTAATTAATTTGGCATTTGGTGTAGGGGATAAACTAATTGGGAAAATGGTGCACCCAAACACGCCCAAGTTAGCGCGTGTTTAAACACGCCCAAGTTAGGCGTGTTTGAGTCCCATTTTCCCTATAAAAAGCCCCAAAATTTCAGACAGTGCACCATTCATACCATTTCACGTTCTGTCTAAAAGTTGTTATGCGTTCTCTTTAGAGCTTGGTAGTGGATATTTTCTAAAGCGAAGCCCTGCCAACAAGTAAGTGGATTTAACAATTTTGCATATTATTTAATCTGTTATATTTTTTAATTAGAAAATTGTTAGGGCCATATGAACTTGTTAGCGACATAGATGTTAGGCTCATAGGAAATTTTTAGTGTGTATGTTGGTTTAATGTGTTGTGTTTAGGGTTTAGGGCTTGGGTTAAAGATTTAGGGTTTATGGATTTTGGTTTAGTTTTAGGGTTTAGTGTGTTAGTGTTTAGTGGTTAGGGTTTGGGGGGTTGAGGTTAATGGTTTAGTGTTAAGGGTGTGTGGATTTATGGGTTAGGGTTTAGGGGGTTTAGAATAATGGTTTAGCTTGTGGTTCATTCATACCATTTCACCTTCTCTGTAAAAGTTTCTTAGCCTTCTCTATGGAGTTTGTGTGTAGAATAGAATAATGTGTAGTGTTTGTGTGGTTCAGGCGTGTGTTTTAGGGTTTAGGTTTTATGATGTGTTTTGTAGGGCTTATGTTTTAGTGTTTAGGGTTTTAGGTGTTTAGTTTAGGGGTTGTTTGTTGTAGGGTTTAGGGATTAGTTGTTGGGGTGTTCTGTTTAGGGTTTAGGTGGTATGGTACATGTTTTAGGCCTTTTTTTTTTGGTAGTGTAGGGTTTAGGGTGCTTGTTTTATGGCTTTTGGTATAGGGGCAAGGGTTTATGTTTTCATAATTTAGGGTTTTGGGTGTTTGTGTGCTTCAGGCATGTGTATTCGGGTTTAGGTTTTTCAGCTTATTTTATTATTTCTTAAAATTTGAAGTTGTTGTTTTTGTTGAGGGCAGGAAATGAGTTCAAGTGATGAGGAGTGTGTTTGTCTTGTCTTATTTTTCAATGGAAGGAAAATTGAAGGGCGAAGAGGTGTTGTCTTTGAAGGGGAGAAAAGGATGACACGTATCAAGCGAAAAGCAACATTGGGTGATTTGCATGAGAAGATACGTCCAAAATTAGGTCTAGATGACAAGACATGTTTTACTTTGCTGACGGCAAGAATATGGCAGCATGAACAATACATGGGGTTTCCAATACAGGATGATGAAGAATTGGAAATGGTGATTGAAGAATTTTTGAATCAGGCAAGGAAGAATTTTTTAGAGTTGTATGTGAATTATGTCGTAGTAGAGGATGTTATTTTACCCACGAGGTCAGTCGCTTGTAATTCTGCACATATTGCATCATCATATGGTGCTGTAGGTGCAAACATGTCTGAGGAAGATTCACATGACCCAACTTGGGTTATGGATGACGATGAAGATGATGACGATGATGAAAATATCGCAATGAAAGATCGTCTTCTTCAGGAGAATGCCAGTGCGTCCGATAATGATGAAGATTCTGGTATACATGCGACTGCATTCCAACAGCACTGACGTGGGGTTGTCTGAAATGCGGTACCATCCGGACGTTGGACCAATACAATTAGAACAACCTGTTGAAAGTATGTTACATGACTTAAATGAATGATGAAGTCGTATAATATTTTTTCATATGTATATTATAGTATTTTAGTTTGCAAACCCATGTTTATTCAACTGTTTTGTATTTAAAGGCAGTGCGGTTATTCCTTTTTGGCACGAAATTCCACATTACACATATATTGATTGGAATCACCCAAGCGAAGAAGAATCTTTTACGGGTTCAGCTTCAGGTTCGGGTTCAGTGCAAGGTCCCTGGCAATTAGGGAACGATTTGTTTGTTCAACAGGAATTTCCATCCAAAAAGGAGGCACAAATTGCAATTAAGCGGAACTTGATGAGGGAGCACCAAGAAGCATCTGTGGTTGAGAGCAAGCCTGACAGGTTTGCATTGAAGTGTGTTGCTCACAACAATGGTTGCCCTTGGAGGGTTAAGGTGTATAAACCAATGTACGATGAGAAGTGGGTGGTTTCAAGATGGGGTGGAAAACACAATTGCCTGAATAACCATATAACACAGGATCACAGACAACTTGATGTTGATATTATTTCTTCACTTGTAGTAGGTATGAACTCAAAATTTTTGCTTTATATGAGAAATATTAATTTGTGTTAAGGTTTGTTGTTAATGTGAATGTTACAATTTCATTTTCAGGAATGGTTAAGGAGGAACTGGGTGTGTCAATTGCATTGGTTCAGGAATTATAAGACATGGTATGCAAAGCAGAGAGCAATGACAATGATTTATGGAGATTGGGAACAATCTTATGCATTTTTGCCGAGGTGGTGCAACTACATGCTTCTTTTTTCACCAGGTTCTTTTTTTGATATTCAAACTAATGCTTATTATGCGGCACATTGACTAGTACGAGGTAAGCGTGTGTTTCAGCGCATGTTTTGGACTTTTAGACAGTGTTGCGAGGCTTTTAAATTTTGCAAACCCATCATTCAAATTGATGGGACTCACTTATATGGCAAGTATAAAGGAAAATTGTTGTTTGCCACGACTCATGATGGGAATAATGAATGCCTGCTACTGGCATTTGCCATTGTTAAGGGGAAGACGTTGGAAGCTTGGGAATATTTCCTTGCTAACATTTGTTTCCACGTAACCCAAATGCAAAATATATGCCTCATTTCAGATCGACACCAGAGCATTATATCTGCAGGACAAAATCATGCCGGTTGGCAACCACCTTTTGCGCATCACGTTTTTTGCCTTCGTCATATTGCCAGTAATTTCAATCAAAGATTCGAGAATGCAAGATTGAAGAAGACCCTCATGACTTTGGGTATGTTAACAATTATTTGTAATTTATTAAGCTAACAAAAATGTGTTACCCAAGTAACGTTAATGGTATTATAATTGTGCAGGTTATACTCCCTGTATGCCTGAATTTGACATAGCGTTTGAACGATTCCGTGATACCAGTTCTGAGGTTGCAGAATGGATTGACAGCATTCCTAAGGAAAAGTGGAGTCGTGCATATGATGTCGAGGGGAGAAGATATGGCCATATGACAACAAATTTGTCTGAATCAGTCAACAAGGTGTTCAAGGGAGCAAGGAACATGCCTATCACTGTTTTGGTGAAGCACACATACAGTCGAATGATTGAATATTTTGTGAGAAGGGGTCAAGCAGCAACTTCACAGCTTCAGCATTCACAACGACATTATAAAAATGTCGTTTATGCTTTGAGGCACAATCAGACCGTTGCTACAGGGCATAATGTACGCACATATAACCTTGAGCAAACATCATTTGAGGTGGATAATGGCTGGGAGATGTCATATTCAGTAAACCTAACAGAGCGTTTTTGTCAGTGTGGGAAGTTTAGGGCCTTCAAATACCCTTGTAGCCACGCCGCAGCTACTGCTTTATATATCCGTCAGAATCCTTTGCAATATGTTGATGATTTGTTCCTGGTAACCAACTTGGTTGAGGCTTATTCATTACCTTGGCAGCCAATTGGTAATGAACTTGTTATTCCCCCAAGTGAAGATCCAGTTATCATACCTGACAGCTCAATGTTGCGTGCAAAGGGTCATCCAAGGTCCACTAGAATACATAACGAGATGGACGAAGTCGAAACATCTCAGAGACTTCCTAAATGCGGTCTGTGCAAGCAAGTTGGACATAATCGTAGAGCTTGTCCTACTCAAGGTGGTGTTTCATGATTTTGTTATTATGTTTGATTGATAAGTGGTATGTTAAATGTATTTAATTTATAAATATGTTATGTTTCACATACAACGATAATGTTTTGGTTGTGGTACACATCAATTTCCCTTTTTTAAATTTTTTTATTTAGCGTGATTTATGTTACACGTACAACGTTAATTGAATTTTTTTAAAAAAATTTATATTAGAAATGCGAACAATACATGAAGACGCCTAACTAGGGCGTGATTCAACACACCTAACAAATTGGTTGTGACTGAACAAGCCTAACAAATTGGTCGTGACTGAACACACCTAACAATGGCGTGATTGAACACGCGTAACAAAGGTGTCACTGAACACACCTAACTAGGGCGTCGTCGAACACGCCTAACTAGGGCGTCACTGAACACGCCTAAGAATTCTTTAGGCGTGACTGGACACGCCCAACTTGGGCGCGATTAACCCCTATATAAGGTAGACGCTCGGACACAACATATCTCGCCCTGCAAAATTGATTTTGCATACGATGGCATTCTTAGGAGAAACCAGCAGTCAGAACACTGGTAACTTCAAATTAGAATTCATTTTTCCAAATGGATCAACGAAGCACGACGAAACAGGTGTTTGTTTTCAATGTGCTACTTCAATACCAATGCGAGTTCCTAATAACTGTTCGTTTCAGACACTGAAGAGTAAGATGCACCACACCCTTCTACTAACCGATGACCATTTTGTTAATAACATCTACTATCGACAACCATCCCTATATGCAGGTCAGTACTATTTTTTTTCATTCTATCGCACTCACAAATGACGATGATGTTTGGAGAATGTTAAGGTGCAATGACCAAATGTCGAGTGCTAGCCCTATAGAAATATTATGCACCATAAACAGAACACCCAATGGTATAATCAACCTATTTCAATCCACCATCATCCCCACACATGATGCAATGCTATATTACAACGGAAGGTGGAACATACCACAAAGAGCCAATTTTGTGGGTTATTCTTTTACTGGAACAAACCCAATACGATTTCAAATTCCTTCTAGATGCACCATTGAAACACTAAAGGCCGTCATCAAGCAAGTTGCGCCTGTTGGGGTTCCCCCTAATGGAATTCACATGTCACAGGAGGTAAGAAAATTGTTTTTTCGTCATCGAGCACATGCACAATATACAGACACCACAATCGAGTATGACATAAAAGAGTTGATAAGCGATGACGATGTGTTCAAGATGCTAGCGGAATCCAACTACTCAAAACGTCTTTGTCCAATTGAGATTTTAGCTATTTTTCACAAATCAGATCGGATGCAGATCGCGACGAATCAATGGAAGATGAATCAACCATCTAATCAGTATCTTAATATACAAAAATTTAAAACCATGTTAAACAAAATATGTACGATTCACAAATCATTTAAACAAAATTTTCTTATCTATCATAAACGTTAAACCATAAACCCTAACACAAACACCCTGTATCCATGCCCACCAAAACTTAAACCCTAAACTGTAAACCCGAAATGCATTGTTGCGACATTTTTCTTTCGAGTTTCCATCAATGCGTCAGCAGGCTCCCAATCCTCTGCAAATGAATTTTTATGTCCGCACTTGTGGTCATGGGCCCCATCGTGGGTCCGCCTCTGCCCTAACCCAAACAACCTGTACCATGGCCACCGTAACTTAAACCCTATAACCCCTAAACCCTAAACCCAAACACAAACAACATGTAATCATGCTCACCGAAACCTAGGCCCTAAACCCTAAACCCAACCCTAAACCCTAAACCCTAAACTCAAACCCAAACACCATGTAACCATGCACATCGAAACCTAAACCATAAACCCTAAACCCCAACACCTAACGCCTAAACCCTAACACCCTGTACACATACCCTCCGAAACCATAAACCCTAAACTCTAAACCCAAACACAAACAACATGTAACCATACTCACCGAAACCTAGACCCTAAACCCTAAACTTGAAACCCCAACCCTAAACCCTAAACTCAAACACAAACACCATGTCACCATGCACACCGAAACCTAAACCGTAAACCCTAAACCCCAACACCCAACACCCAACCCCTAAACCCTAACACCCTGTACCCTTGCCCTTCGAAACCATAAACTCTAAACCCTACCCCTACAACCATGGACTACAAATCCTAAACCCTATACCCTAAATCCAAACCATTTAACACAAATCCTAACCATTTAAACCAACATACACCTAACCCATAAATCCACATACCCTAAACATTAAACCATTAACCTCAACCCCTTAAACCCTAAACCCTAACCACTAAACACTAACACGCTAAACCCTAAAACTAAATCGGAATCCATAAACCCTAAATCTTTAACCCAAGCCCTAAACCCTAAACACAACACATTAAACCAACATACACACTAACAATTTCCTATGAACCTAACATCTATGTCGCTAACAAGTTCATATGGCCCTAACAATTTTCTAATTAAAAATTTAACAGATTAAATAATATGCAAAATTTTAAAATCCACTTACTTGTTGGCAGGGCTTCGCTTCATAAAATTTCCACCCCCAAGCTCTAGAGAGAAGGCAGACCAACTTTTAGAGAGAAGGTGAAATGGTGAAAAAGTAAATTTTGGGGCCTTTTATAGGGAAAATAGGACTCAAACACGCCTAGCTTGGGCGTGTTTGGGTGCACCATTTTCCCAATTTGTTTGGCCCCTACACCAAATGCCAAATTAATTAATTAAATTATATTATTTATAATTTTTTGCCGCCAAACTCTACATTCTCCATTTAGACTCCTCCTTCATTCTATTTCTATGGTAGGTATGAAGACTAGAAATTTCATGATTGAATTGCCTAGTGCAACTTAATTAGGCACAAAAATCGCAATCGTGGCCACTTCAAGCACTTCCTTGAGGACCATATATAGAGGTTAAGGAAATTGCCTAGGGCCTAATAATTGGATAAGAAGATGAATCTCCATTCAAACGATTTGGAAGACAGTTCAATTAAGACTATTAAGTTAATTAGATGGACTCGGAAGCGTGATTAGCGCGGCGGAAAAGTTATTTTATTGTCTATTATATATTACAACTTACACCAACATAGAAGGTTTTTCCTGCGGCATATGATTAAATATTATTGTTGTTTTCATGTGATCAAATTGCCGAACAAAATGGTATAATGTGAACGAAGTCCGCACAGACATGTTGGGCCCTAGATGGAGGCTTTGGTTATTAAAGTAGTGTATCATTTTCCGCATCGGAATTTTATTCAACAAAAAGTAAAAGCCTTTGATTTATATATGTTGTATATAAGCTTGTGGACCATATATAGGACTTTCATGAGGTTGTGCTTTTGCATCAAATTTTCCTTTGCAATGATGAGGTTTTTTGCTTTTGCTTCCTTGCCTCTCCTTTTGCACATTTAGGCATGAACATATACAGTTATACTGTTTTTCTCTTAAATTTAATTAGTATTTATCATTATAATTTAACCTATAAAAGTCTGAAACAAAGTGCCAACAAATAATCTCAAGAGAGGTTAGTCGAATAAAGCATAAGACACGTGATCTCAGATAGGGGTGTGCATCCGAACTAGTTCAGACCAAACCGGTTTGCAACTGAACTAAACTAACTAACCTCACATATGATAGGATAAAAATTCGAGACTTCACTTGTCTATTTGATGTTTGGTAGGATGAGATAAATGAAAGTACATCGGTAAGGATTTCTTAAGCTTGAAGGTATTTTTTTTTCCTTAGACTCGAGTATATCTCCTCCTAAATTTTGTGTTAAAAAATGCATACAAATTATTATTAACTTTTATTTCAGAAAAATTGGTATATAACTGATTTAAATTAAATATGCATACAAAAAATTATTATTATTATTATTATTATTATTATTATCAAGTTATTCGACACAAATAATTAATGTATTAAAATTAAAATTTAAAAAAAATGATCAGAAAGTTTTGTTCTATGCTACTTCTAAAAAATATATATCAAAAGTTTATTGTTGGTATATTTTTTAGACAATTATTATAAAATTAAAATCAACCAACTTAATATATTAATTTATTAATTATTAATAGTGACATTGTTCATGCATATTTTTCCTCAAATACTAAAACATTCCTTGCCGCAATTGCAAAAATTTCACCTTAATTAGTTGTTTATTATCAATCCCAAAGGCTGATGTTAAGAAAACCATTAATAATAAATTAATATAAATAAAAATAAACGACCAATTGTAATATATAGACTTAAGTAAGTCGAAGTATCATACTTAAAAGCTTTTAAAATTACTTAAAACTTATTATACACAAGTCATACAATATATATATATATATATATATATATATATATATATAAAGTAACAAAAGATAAATCCTCGATCACCCAATCTATTGTAACCCCCCAAAAATATTTAATTCAATTAATTGATCAAGATATGTAAACTATTATAAATTTTTCTTTTTTGATTCTTTAAAGTAAAATAAAAAATTTCTCATCCTAATAATATATAAGATCTTGTATTTTTAGGACAATAGTTAATAAATTTTAAAAAATATTATATAAATCATAAAAGAATAAAAGAGATTATATACAACATAATTTTTGTCTTTCCATAAAAATATTTTATTGTAAGTCATTTAATTAATTTTTTATTAATTGGTTAACATTTATCTTTATATATATATATATATATATATTGCAAATAGTTTGTGTTATTATGGACAATAATTAGCCAAACGTATACTTGGACAACATGATTGGACTTGGATATAATGGCCTCGGCAATCATCAGTGAATTCTATGGATTGGATGCGCACGCGCGTCTATATATGTACACTATATATTTGCATTGATTGCCAAGATATTGTTTTTTTCTTTTTTTGAGTAGCCAAGATATAGCTGTTATCAATTCCAAAATAATAATAGTAATATATTTTAAAAGAAATACGAGCTATTATGCAGCTATAGCTAATGGATGTGTCGCAATAATAATGGTTAAGGGAAATTGAGTTCAAAGGAAAACATAGCATCTATATATGACCCCCCAAAATGCACGTATACATACACTACCACACAATGAGGCCAACTCATTTCCGTTGAAATACTCATTTCACGTGGTTATATTGTAAGGTTCAAATTGAAGTCTATCTGGCTCAAGATAACCTTTTATATATGAAAAAAGTAAAAAGCTTTATTCATACAAACCATAAGAAAATAATAAATTCATGTGGATCCTCTACCTGAATTCTCAAATCATAATTTATTAAACAGAAATGCGGTGCAAAATTAAAAGTAATCTAAGATTAAGGTCATTATATATAGGATGATCCAGATCCTTGATGCCTATACATAAACATCATAATTAGCTTCTCCTTTAACACGAACATTCTTGAAACCCGAAACCCAGATGAAAAATGAAGCCCTTTCTAATAGTTGTGTGATTTCGTTGATGAACGAATGATAAATGATTAAGTTAATAATAGGTTAAGTCAAGATGTAATGTCTAGATGTAATGTCTAACACGGTATATTATTTAGCCCTTTAGATCAAATCCAGTTATACAAGTAAAATCACAAAGGCTAGCCGCGGCATAAAAATAAATTCATTCCCTATATATCGCTTAATTAAAGATGTCACATCAAATTGGAGATTTTGAGATTTTATCAAATAGTCAAATATTCTAATTAAAGTAATTTTAAAAGAAATTTAACATTATATATGTGTTTTACTTTTACCTTTTTCCCACTTGTCCACAACATAGAAATTGAATGCTTATGTAATGTTTGATAAAGAGACATGAAAAGTGATAAAAATGTAAGAAATCAAAATATATAAAAAGATAAGGAAGAGAGTAGAAACTAAAATTGTTTGATTGAGATTAAATAAATTGTAAAAAAGATGAAAAATTTAAATTAAAGTAACAGATAAATAATAAAAAATGTTAAAATAATAGAGATGAAGCAAAAGTTACTTTTATCCTTAATATCTACACAATTTTTTCAATCCGTCAAGCGATGATCTTTTTTTAGAATTATGCTCATAGTCAATTACGAAAATTGCATAATTAATTATGCAACTTCATATCAAACCACCTAATAGAATATGTTATAAACATAATTAAATATGTTGACAACCCGTAAATTCTAGTGGTTTATATAACTAATTATGTGAATCAAATAATCGATTATGTAGGCAACCTGAGACCAAAATGTTCAATTCTAGTGACCACCTAATCGACTATATTATAAGTATGATTGATTATGTTGCAAATATAAGATTCTCCAAGACAATTTTGGAAGGATGCTTATTTGTTTCACCGACCAACACAATTCACTCCCTTTCATCTTGTTTTGGGATGAAAATTCTACCCGGACCCATGGGATCCACAAAGTTTTTAAAACTTGCACCCCACATTCACCCCTTAAAAACACCCATCCCACAACTTTCATCCCAAAACCACCACAATTCAATTACATCTTAAATTCAACCCCTTAAACCAAACACACCCTTAATGATCGATTAGCTTATCGGGAAGAACCCATAAAATTCCCAACCTAAAAGGTAGACAGAATACCAAATACAAATAGGGAAACAACAATGATAGAAGTGAAAAGAGGTACGTTTCAGTTTGATTAGAATGCATGAAGATCACACAGCAAATCCTGTTGTCAAATAAATTAGATTTGGTAGGAATTCCATAAAGTGGAACCTGACACCAGAGAGTTATAACTTTTGTTGGGATCTCACTTTTCCACAAGGATTCACCTGCAATTCAGAATCATAATATAGTAGATATATGAATGAGTTGCATGCATGCCTTTGAATTAACTCAAGAGTGATTTTGACTATCAAATCACATAAGCATGGCCGGTAATAACCATTATCTACATTTACTTTTGAAAGATCGATCGAACTAACTAATTTAAAAGTTCAGTAAGACTAATTGAGTGCATATCCTACTAAGGGCTGAGGCTATATATCAAATAGTATATTTTGACTGAAGTTGCCCTCCTACCTTTTTATAATGAATGATTGTTAAAAAATTGGTTAGCTAATAGTTATTTTAATCAGTCAAACATCAACTATCTATTTACTATAATAAAACAACATTTTTTTGGACAGCGTCACACTAATATACAACCTCAACTTCGGTATCCACGTGTCTATTTCACACTCAATCTAACCTTCGACATCCACATCTCAATCCCACCAGCTATCTCAGCTTCGTAGAACAGGTGTCAAACTCACTCTCTATCTCAGCAACTTCACCCACACCTCCTAATCTCCATTGGCCTCAGCTTTGTTGATTGCAATGAGCAACTAGAAGTAAAGCAGAACCGTGCACTTGGAATTCAAATTTGTTCTTTATCCACCAACTCTTATGCCTTCATCATTCAAATCACACTATTTCTCTCTCCCATGTCTCAAATATTAACATTTCCGGTGATTCCTCACCTACTATTCTTCCTTGACACGGTTGTTTTCGTCAGTCCCCAGGTAATGATTCAAACCTCATTGACTCTGTTGTCTCCATCATCCTTTATTTGTCACGTAAATCAGCAGTTGTTTGGAAAACACAAAGAAAAACCGCGAAATTGTTTTGCAAAATTTTCAAATTCATATTCATCCTCCATCTCAGTCTCTCTATCATGCGAACACATGTCTGTCTAAGCAACTCTTCTTCATGCACACATTTTGTTAGTTGTTGAGTGCTCGGTTATTTCCTATCAGCAAAGAAGCGTAAATTTGTTCTCCCTTCTCTCCTTCTTCACCCACTTATTTTTCGACTTTCCTTCACATTCATTGTTTTTGTTGAGTGTTACATGCGCACATAAACTGAGTGATCGAAGAAGCTTGAAAACAACACCAACGTTTACAAATATAACTGCGCATTTCTGAGGAATTTCAAGTTAATGGTAGGTGGTAAGTATTTTGAATGATCTTCTCCTTTCGTTTTCCTGATTATACAACATAATTACTTGTAATTTACAGGATTTCTTTTGTTTGTTTAGCACTGTTTCATACATTGAATGCGATAGGTGAAATAAATGATGAAAAGGAAACTTGGAAAATTGTTGTTCGAGTATTAAACATGTGGACGATTCCTAGATTAGCTAGGTTTGCGATTGAACTAATATTAATTGACAAGGAGGTTAGGTTTTTTAAAAATATTAAACCATTTTGTATCTATGTGTTGTTGTTAGTTGTTGATATCACAAACTTTAGTTACCATAACTTCAAATGTTGATTCACCAGGGTGATAAAATACTGGCTCAAATGAAGAATGTTGATCTGGGAATGGTCAAAGACAATTTTGATATTGGTCAAACTTACATTATTCAAAATATTGGTCAATATAAGGCTACCAAGCATGTTTTCAAAATTAACCTTGTGAAAGCAACTAAAATTACACCCAGTCAAATACCTGAAATACCTCAGACAAAGTACAATTTCACAACATTTGATGCCATTCTAAATGGCTATGTGACACCAGATTATTTAATAGGTACAGTGTATTTTACCTATGTCAATAATCCTTTTTCGACCATGTTAATGTGGGAATGTGTTTAATTATGCTATATTCTTGAAGATGTTATTGGTGAGTTAGTTGAAATTGGTCATTGGAACCTGGATGGGAAGCCAAAGAAAGTATTTTTTTTACTATGAAGGATGAATGGTATTCTTTCATTATCTGAAACAATGCTTTTTTTTTTTTATTTCATTTATTACTGTTACGCGTTATGAGTTATGTTATTAGTGTTCTAATAATGACTCAGTGAAAGTGTTATAAGTTGTACTTTATGGGAGGGACTTGCTATGGAACTTAAGGACTATTTGGATAGCCATGTAACTAGGCCTGTGGTATTGCTGCTCACTATGGCTAAAATCAAAGAAGTTAGAGGTTTGTTGTTTATAAGCTTCTACTGTATTGTATGGTTTTGTGTAGGAAATCATTTGGGTCTAACCTTTTTCATTTTAATACAGACTTTTATCCTATTTCAATATAGAATTTGATGTATGGTTCCCAGATTTTTGTCAACAAAGACATTAAGGAAATTGTGGAATTGAAGGATCGGTTGACTTATTCATAATTATCAAATGTCTTATATTATTTACTTATGAATACACTAATTTGGGAATTAACATAATATCTAATTTAATCGTACAGGATGGATCCAAGTCAGTTAACAATGAATACATGTACCCAACTTAGGGGTTAGATTTTTGGTTCTTCTTTGTATTCTATTGGAGATCGCTTTTTTCATAATCCACATGTCAAATATTTAGATGAAATTAGCCAAGTTAAAAAGGTTTGATTGTTAGCTGTTGTATTATTTTTTCTCATATCTTGATTGAACAACTGTAATCAATTGTAATTAAATCTCCTAACTTTGTTGTAGGAGTGTATGTGTGTCATTGTGGCTAATATATAGAAGTTGCTGATATCCAATGGATGAGTTTATGATGCATGTCCCAAGTGTAACAAAAAGGTTTATGCAGTGGCTTTGCCTGTTATTTGTGATGGGTGTGGTAATCAAAGTGCAACCACCATACCAAGGTAGGTGCAGCAACATATGATGATTAAATAACATGTTTGCATTGATTAAAGAAAGTGTAGTTGAAATAAAGAAAGTGTAGGTATCGTATTGATGTGCAGGTAACTTAGCCACGTGAATCCACCATTTTCACACTGGGATCGTGAATCGTATACATTTGATTAAAGAAAGTGTAGTTGAAATAAAGCAGAAAATTATTGATGAGGTTAATTATAATGTGTCTTGCATCTGATCATAATATAATGCATAAATTTTGTCATAAATATTGATCTCCCATCTTAATGGTATCATGTTTGTAATTACACAGGAAGGAGATTTTGATCCAAGAGATGTACCAGAAGCTCTGGATCGTTTATTAGAAAAAACATTGGCCTTTAGATTCAAAGTTGTGCCTGACCATAAATGTCTCACAACTATCAGAAGACGATATCTTAGTCAGCAGTGTTCTTGCTAAGCTTCCAACCTTTCACATAAATGTAACCTTAATTATAAATTGCACCATTTACAAATAAATATTGCAGTGTATTTTGAAGCTTCAGTTGGTTAGTTACTAACTGCGTTCAGTGTTAGATTATGAAGCATGAAGCTGAGCCATCCACATTGTCGATGCAACAGAATAATGATGGTGTTCACAATGTCAGTTATTTGTTGTTTGTCTATTGTTGAATTTTTAATGGATGGCCAAATCAATGTGGTATTACGAATGGAAAATAAATCATTACTAATTGAGGTTCCTTCATATTTTCATGCAACAAACCTTCTCAGCCACTGCAGATTCTAATGCAAATCTGATGGACTCCATGACCCCAGCTAAGTGCAATTTGGTGCCATCTGATACTGAGTTGGATGCCATCACATTTGAAGATTTATCAGAAATACAACTATCTTCTACTAGGTTGACCAAACATATCAAGACTGGGTGATGATCATAAACCACAACAGAAGACCTTTTTTGTAAAGTCATGTGACTTGGGTTTTTTTGGTTTATTCTAAGATCATTATTCTACAACTTTTGGGTTAAGTCAAGTTTGGATTGTGTTAAGTACTTCTTCCAATGTTGTACATTGATAAACAAGAAACTTGTAATATTCACTTCATAACAGTCAATAGTTATGAAATGTTAACTGTTTTATCTTTGTTGCTTAAATGTGGTAAATGTTATATCCAATTTTAAAATACTATAGCATCAAAGCTACCAAAAAATAGTTAAATAATGTACAACAATATCTAACTTGGGTTGGCCAATAGGTCACATTGCTAGAATCAAATTTAAAAGTTAACATAATGTTCAAAATGGGTTCTATCTCAAAGGTCACCATTACAAATTATTTCAATATATATCTTACGAATTAACTTATAATGAAAAGGCTAAAATTTAGCTGATATGGTTACATTGAGCTAAACACTTATTCTTACATATATTTATACATTCAACATCACATATTCTAAGTTATGTATACATTCAGCCGTACATTATGTTGCTATTGTACCAAGATACTTTGAATCCAATAACTTTATATATATTTATCATGAAATATGTATTATTTTCAAATTAAATAACATTCAAGTTAACGACCTCAAAATTAGTAGAAATGTATGGGTATGCCCACCAGCATGCCCATATAGTTGTTACACAACACCAACCAATGTCGGATATCAGTCAAACTATGTACAATATTTAACTATAATCTACTAAAAACAACTTCCAACTTTACTAATGAATTATCTTCTACGAAGCTTTTGCTGTCAATCACGATACCTAACACAAAAATCCAACTTGTTAATAATATTGACAAGCATGGGTCCACTCAGTCCCATTCATCTATTGTTATTAAAGCTTACTTACTCTAAATTGCTTGTTGGTACACAAAGATCATCATTATATATCCTCATGATTCAAGTCACAGTCAATTTTGAAGGATCCTCACTTGCTAATATTATATCAAAAGGAAGAAGCACAATTTGTTAGCCTTCATATTTTGTCCATCAATTATTCGGCAGAGTAAAGTCAATGTACATTATCTCCTCCATTTCACCTTTGTGCAATAATAATTCATGTTTCAACAACATTTATTTTTCAAGTAACTAAAACATGAAAGAAGACAGTGTTAAAGCTGCAAGATTAAAACGAAAACTCATATTAAGAGGTAAGAGTTTGGGAGAATGTAAATATAATAGTGCTAATAGCACACACATCACCCATGAAAATCAAGGTTATGCATCCCTTCCCTCATTTTGAAAAGTTGTACTTGGTGTATTTAATTCAATTTGTATTGCTGCTATAAGTGAAAGACTAATGTTGTGTTATGAAATATACCTAATGTCTTCATTTTGCTGCAACAATATGTGTTCAAGAAACTGTCATTACTACATTAGCCGATATCACTAATAGTCAACGACAAAATAATGAAATGCCCAATAAAATATTCAAAACTGTGAATACTATGTCTAGGCTTCCAAATTATTTGCTCAATGATTTTCATGTTACATCAACAACTTCTACTAAAAACACATGTAATCAAAGCAATGGTGATAACATTGTACAGGAACACACAAATAATGCTCTTCACCAGTCACATGCAGCCTGTGAAAATAATTTGGAACCCATAGATAATCTGCTGCATCACACACATGCAGGCATTGAAAATACTTGTACTCAAAGTACAGGTAACAATAAAACTGACACTCCCTCAAATGAACTACACTACATGATGTTGTTGTGTAATGTTATTATACCATAAAGTGTTCATGTTGACTACTCTGAGCAATGAGATGGCATTCGTTATTGTGCTTACAATTATATTACCACAATTTTGACTGTCCGTGCACAAAGTTTGTGTTTCAATGACAATGTTAGTAATCTCAAAATAATTTATTTTAATTTCTTTGTAATACAAACTTCAATGTTAAAACTGCAAGATTACATCAAAGGAGCATACTGCAGGGAAAGCGTTTATCATTAGATAAAAATTACTGTTAACAGGACACACATAAGCAACCAAAATAAAGGTTTTCATATCTTCGCTGATATCCACATCCTATTCTTTCTATAATTATAGTAAATTTCTATTGTTATTACAAAAAAAACACTAACCCTCTGACATGAATTATACATGATATGTACAATATGTAGGAACATTACGTAATAAACAAACTCTTCAATTAAAAAATGGAAATATCAGTAATTCTTAGCCACAATCCACTGATCTCCTAAACAGGCGAAACAAAACTATCAACCAAATCGGTAGGATTCGATGTAATTTACTAAATGAATTTGTTGATGCCTCTTCAACTTTGAATCTAGACACATATAATGAAAACCATGGCCATACTAGTCAAACTGAACATAGATTTGGAGGTAACAATAATACTCACAATTTCAAATGAACTACAACATGTATCAAGATTGGTGTTTAGTTGTAGTGTTGGTTAATATGCAAAAACAAGGGATAATTTAATGCATCGAAGCAATAAAGATGAACTATCATATGGCTTTGATGAATGTGTTGACGATATTGGCAAAGGTTTGACTATCTACTCATAAATTTTGATTATGCAAGGACAATGTTACATATGTCAGAATAATTTTTTAGCTTTTTTTTGTAAAACAAATTTGGAACTAAAAGATGCAAGATTAAGTCAAAGGAGGATCCTGCAATGAAACCATTTGTCAATAGATAAACAAAATAGTACTACCAGGACACACACAAACAACAAAGACAAAGGTTTTGTATTTCTTGACTGATATCCACAACTTGGATTTTATGTAATTATACTAAATTACTTGCTCTGACTAAAAAAACAAAAATTTGAAAGCTATGATTACACTAGATGTTTACCTCCTGCAGGAACAAAATGCAATCAAGAAACTATATAGTTAACAAATGGAAATATCACTAATATTGAGCCACTCACCAATACTGATTGTTATTATGCAGAAAGAAGTCACAATTTAATGGATCCTGACAATGTGGATGAACTATCAGATGGTCATTAATGATTTTGCCGACCATATTGGAACAGGTTTGACTGTATATCAACAAACTAATTTTTTAAAGCACAATTATTAATGTCACAGTGAGTTTTGTTTTTTAGGATATATTGATTTAGGAGATCCTACTGAAACATGTCCATACTGCGAAGATGCTATGTGGTATGCAACAAGTACGAAGAAACTAAAATTCATAGTAATTCCAAATATACTCTTTGTTGTCGCATTGGAAGGATACAACTTCCTTTTCTTAAAAATCCACCAATACTGCTACAACAACTACTATGTGATAAAGAATCACGGGAAAGCAGAAATTACCAGGACAATATCATATATTTTAATATGATGTTTGCTTTCAGCTCTCCTGGTGCCAATATAGATAAAAGTTTCTTAAATAGGAAAGGTCCACCAATTTATAAAATTCATGGACAATCATGTCATTTGATTGGAAATCTATTACCAATAGTTGGGAAACCTCCAAAATTTGTTCAGTTGTATATCTATGATACAGAAAATGAAATTCAAAATAGAATTGGTGCGACAAGGTAAGCTGTGTTCACATAGTTTTGTTATATTTGTCGTGTTAAAAATTTAATCATACTGTATTTTCTGGTATTTGTTTCATATTTAATTTAGTTATTGGTTAAATGTTTGTTCTATTACACCACCAAATTATAACATTTACTTCAAAACTAAATACTTAGTACAATTTATTGTTTTATTTTATTGAGTGAATCCTTAATAAATTTAGCATAACAAACACAGTAAAATCTAATCATAAATATACTTAAAAAGCAAACACTGTTGACAGTTTCTTGTATTTTTTTAGATGGGAAAAGCGCCTTGATTCACAGCTTGTCTCAAAGTTGAAAGAAATGCTTGATGAAAACAATGTGTTGCTAAATCTTTTAGGATGGCCAAAGACATATATATGCAACTGTCAAACACAAAATATTAATTTACAGTTAATATCAGATAGGAAAAAAGATGGAAGGATTTATAATTTTCTCACAGTTTTAGAGGTTGCTGCAGTCATTGTTGGGGATGCAAGTCAACCTATCAATAGAGATATTTAATTGAAAAAAAGGTGGAAGATTGCAAGGAATCAATGAGCTTCATCCAAGTTATCTTGGATTGCAGTATCCTTTCCTATTTCCTTATGGTGAAGATGGATACCGCAATGATATCAAGAATAGAGATATGAAAGATTCAAATCAAAGAAAGAGAAACAAAGTTACTATCAAAGAGTTATTATGTTTTAGGCTACAGTCTAGAAAAAGAGAAAGTCAAACATTATTGAGGTCCAGGAGACTGTTTCAGCAGTTTATTGTTGATGGATACACTATGATGGAATTAGAGCGATTAATGTTTATAAGAACTCATAAAAAGCAATTGTGTTGTGATAAATACAATGCTTTAATCCCCTCTAAGGTATTAGATGATACTCAGCGTGCCAATTGTGGAAAGCGTATTGTTTTCCCTTCATCCTTTGTTGGTAGCCACATGTATATATATAGATCAATTGTACTTTGATGGAATGACCATATGCAACAGTGTTGGATTTCCTGATTTGTTCTTGACTTTCACTTGTAATCCGTACTGGCCTAAGATTCAAAGGTCTGTATCACCACTTAATTTAACTGTAGCAGATTGCCCAAATATTGTTACCAGAATTTTTAAACTGAAGCTAGAACAATTCATGTCTGACTTGAAAGATAATAAAGTTTTGAACAATGTACTAGCATGTAAGACCTGCACTTACATGGTTATTTTTATTTTGATAATGTTAAATCTAACAAATAAATGATTGTAGATATTTACACAATTGAATTCCAAAAGCGAGGATTGCCACATGCTCATATCTTAATTTTCTGCATCCTTCCAACAAGTATCCATCTCCTACAGATATTGATACTATCATATCAGCTGAGATACCAGATGCAACTGAGCAACCACAACTCTATGAATATGTCAAGAATCACAGGATGCATGGTCATGTGGGCATGCTAACACAAAATCCCCATGCATGAAAGATGGTAGGTGTTCCAGATTTTTCCTAAAAAAATGGCAACCTGAAACTGTTATTGACCAAGATGGATATCTTGTTTATAGAAGACGTAATGATGAAAAATATACTGAAAAAATCATTTAGCGCTCAACAACAGATATGTAGTGCCATACAATGCAAAGTTGTTGTTGAAATATCAGAGCTCACCTCAACATAGAATGGTGCAATCAATCAACATCCATCAAATATTTATTCAAGTACATCAATAAAGGATATGATCGCATAACAGCTTCTCTTGTGCTTGTGCAAAATGCTGATGGAACAATTGAACAATGTCTTGATGAGGTTAAACACTATGTAGATGGTAGGTATATTTCTCCTTGTGAAGTTTGCTGGAGAATATTCTCATTCCACATACACAAGAGATCCCTTGCTGTTGAAATACTGTACTTTCATTTACCTAGTGAAAATTCAATAATCTTTGAAGATGATGATGACATTGATGCTTTGCTCTCAAAGCCAACTGTTAAAGACTCCATGTTTATATCTTGGCTGCATGCTAATACCATTTTCAATGAAGGCAAACATCTAACTTATCTCTAGTTCATAAGAAAGTTTACATATGTTGCCAATGATAGACATTGGAAGCCATGAAAAAAAGGATACATAATTGGAAAGCTTAATTGGGTTCCTCCAAGTACTGGAGAATTGTATTATCTTAGAATGATGTTGTCAGTGGTTAAAGGGCCAATCAGTTATGAACAAATTCGTACAGTAGGTGGTCAACTATATCCTTCATTTAGAGAAGTATGTTTTGCAATGGGTTTTTTGCATGATGATAAGGAATACATTGAAGCTATAAGAGAAGCATACCTATGGGGTTCTAGCCAGTTTTTATGGAAATTGTTTGTTAGAATGCTTATATCCAATTGCATTGACAGACCAGAGCATGTTTGGTCTGAAACATGGGATTATTTAATTGATGGTATTCTGCATTATCAAAGGAAGATTACAAACATACCAGGTATAATACACCAACGACATATTTTTTATATGATTTCCATATTTTGCTGACAAATCAACAGTTAGATTTTATTATTTTTATCAATAGATTTGCAGCTGCCAATGGAAGACTTACACAATTTAGCACTGCTTCACATTGAAGAGATATTGTAGTCCAACAGAAAATCATTAAAGGATTATCCAACAATGCCTTTTCCAAGTGGTGTAGTGCAAACCCATTTTGGTAACAGATACATATATGCTTAACAGAGATATGACAAGGTTCAATTAACATCTGATTTTCAAACATACTTTGCCACTCTGATAGGTTAGAATAGAAAATGAAGTACAAATACAACAGTAGAAGCTTGAATGACAGTACAGACTGTATTTAACATGTAATTTTCTGTATTTCAATTCCAGATGAGCAAAGAAGTATATTTAATGTCATAATGAATGTTGTCAGCAGACAAACTGGTGAAACTTTCTTCTTATATGGCCATGGAGGTATCAGAAAGACTTTTATGTGGAAGATATTAGCCTCTGCATTGTGTTCCAAAGGTGAAATTGTTTTAATTGTTGCTTTAAGTGGTATAGCTTCATTGATATTACCCAATGGCAGAACTACATATTCCAAATTTTCTATTCCTATCCCTACATTAGAGAACTCAGGTCTTTTTGCTTCCAACTGAATTATGCATATGAACTGATTAGGCTTTTTGCACAAATTTATATATGTTCTTCCACCATAAAAAACCTATTTTTATATTGAATTTAATGCTCCAAAACAATCCCACTGTATTATGAATTTGAACCAGTTTTTTTATCAATGTCATGTGGATTTTAGCAAACAATGTTAGCATGTATGTCATCTACCACAACTTTTCTGTGCAAAAGGATAATGCCAATTAGTCCTGTATTACTGTCCTCTACAATAGATGAATCATGTATTACTCATTTTAAATATTGTCATTTTGATAATTGTTAATTCCACAATATTCTATATGTTTTTGTTTCTTCAATGTCGCTTTTATTAAAACTTGGTGTTCACCAATTGCATATTAACTTAATTATGTTGTAATTGGGTTTGTTCAGTATATTATTTTAATTAATTTCTGCCCACACAAATTTCTGTATTCACTTTACCTTCACTCCTAACAATGATTTTTGTTATGTTGTATGTGCAAATTAGCAATAATGGATGATGATCAACTAAGTCTGAAGGACATGACTGTAACCATGATGCAGATTAATAGGAAATCCATTGACTGCATGAACACAGTTTATGTTAAGGACCAGGATAGTTGTTAACAATGTATTGTGCATTATACAAGCCATTATGTAACTTACAGTTTTCTTATTGTTTTATATTTTTACATGTAGCCTTAGGCAGAAATTAACAAGAGCTATGCAATAAGGTGGAAATATCATTTGGATGACACATGGCATCTCATAGATGCTCAAGGAAAACATCATCTGGTCAAGTCTGACAAATCCCTCCAAAATCCAGCAATTAGCACTGGATGGACAGCCATTAGAGACTACTATGATTTCCAAGGTAATCATCAGATTACCTTGACGCATTATGGACAATCAATGTTCTTAATGACCGTCTACAAAAGTTGTTGTAAACCACAAGCCTTTCCAAAATGGCATTCTTTATACAAATTGAACCCAAGCTCCATTATCTTTTGCATCCTCCTCAATGAATATAAGTTTTTTTTGCAGTAGCTTGGTAAGTTATCACATGCTACACATTATAATAATTTCTTCATTTCAAATTTATTTTAATGTATAAATTTCTAACAATACATAATGTCTATTTCATGATGTCCCAAGTAGTATGTACTACTTAAAGGATGCAGGGTTCACACACATCAACTTTGAAGGAACAACACAATGCAAGATTGTGTTCAATCATTGGCGAAAAGTGCAAAAATCGAGGCTGTCTAGAGAACATTTGTGAAGGGCAATGAATTGATACAGAACTTCGGATTTATCATGGAGTTCCCATATCCCAGAAGCAACATTGTGCTTTGGTTCATGGGTTAATTGCAACTTTTTCAATTTAACTCAACGAAAGCTTGAACTCTAGCTTTATTACTTTTGCTGTTAAATACATCTATATGATGATGCTATGTTTTGTAAATAAATTTATGTACTTATCTTACACCGTTTGAATACTATATATTTCACATTATGAAGTCTTACTATATTTGATTTTTTAAAACGAAAACTTATATTCCTTCAACTCATTCATTTAAATGTATAGCTTATTTGTGCGTCCACACAGATACTATACTAGTGTTTTCCTAAAATTGTATCCTTTCACTGGTACAACAACTAGTGTATATTAATGTTCAGCTTGCAACTTTAGAATTTTGACATACGGACTCGAGTTTGAGTTGATTTAAATTGCATTGAACTTGTATATTATTTTATGTATCCATTATTTTTCACTTATTCATTTCAAGATATTTAGCTTTCGATTCGTAATATATTTTTAGTCTTTTAATTGATATATATTTGGGTCATTGTTGATGCATAAATTTTTAAGTATTTTTAATTTTTAGTGTTTTAATATTGAATTATGACACTGCGTCAATGTTTAATTTATAGTTAGGCTTTTATAAGTATGAAGGTCAATTTGAAGGAATGCATCTGAAGAGGATGAAGGAAATCAAGAAGGAATTAGAGGAAGCGAGAAACTCAAGGAAGCATATATGTTAAGATTTCAGTGCCACAACACTGAGAAAACCTCACCCTCTGGACTATAATGCATACGGGAGAAAGTGAATTGAAGATGCTTTCTGGATATAGGCATGAATAACACTACCCTTATAATAAGGCAAAGAAAATATAGAATTGGAAACTTGGATTAAAAATTACATTGGAATTAATTAAGAATAAGAATAGAGTGAAGTTACTTTTTATTTGTATTATTCAAAGGGGAAAAGAGTTAACTTGTTGGGTTGGGTTAGCATCACAATGGGGGTTTGAGCTATATGGTTTTAGCTTTAATTTTCATTATCACTTTTGTAAAAAAAAAAAAATAGAAGAAGAAATGAGTATTCAAATCTCTTAATTAAATTTTATCTTTTTTACAAATATATTCGTTAAACTCTAATTTTATTCACAATTAATTCTTAAATATTATTTCGTTTTGCACATAGACACCTAAATTTAAATTTAAATTTATCTCAACTAATTTTAAATTTTATCATCTTTATGAATAGTGTTTTTATTAAATTGGGGTTAAATTACTAAAAAAAATCAAACATTTATTTATTTTAATCTCAACCATTTATTAGTTTTATTTTTATAAATCACTTTTCCAAATAATATAACATAATAAATTTTAGAATTAAAAATTAAATAAAAAAATTTTTATTGCCTTTCTTCACCTTTTTATTACTTCTAAATTTATATTATTATAATATTGTAATAAAAAAATTATGATGAAAGGAAATAAAAACAAACAAAACAAAACAAACAGACTAAACCCCCGTGTATAGGAGACTCCAAGGGCGTTTGCCAACACTAAGAACAGAGCTGGGGAGGACAAGCATCCCAGGTAACAACTCTGAAACTTCAAAAGATCCCATTTCGCTAATTTGTCAGCTCAGAAATTTCCTTCGGGATAAGAGTGTTGAAAGTTGATTATTTGCAATATGTGGAAAAACGAGTTGTGGAAAAAAAAATTAGTTGAGATTAAAATGAATTATTGAGTTTTCTTTTTGGTTAGTGTAATAATTGAAAAAAGAACTATTTGGTGCAAAAAGGAGATATTTTAAAGAATTAATTTAATTGAAATTAAAGTTCAAAGTGTATTTTTTCAAGCTAAATGTAATTTTCCTCAATTATGTTTTAGTATTATTTTACTTTGATATTAAGATTTAAAAGTTTTATTTTAGTATTTTATATTTTTGAAATTTTTATTTTGATCTTTTATACTTTGAAAGTTTGATTTTGATTCTTTATTTTTTTAAAGTTTTATTTTGGTATTATTCATGATTTTGTTAGCAAAATTAATGTTATGTTAATTTTTAAAATAATTAATTTAAAATAGTGACAACTAGGTTTGGTAAGTCAATTTTGTTAAGAAAGGAGACCTAAAATCAAAAGTTTCAATTATGAATCAACTTAGTAAAGTGTATCTCGAGTGAAAATGAGGTGTCTGGAAAGGTTACATGAAACATATATTTATAGAATGAACATAGACCTTAGGCTTTTTTATATAAATAAGAGCTTATAGATAATATAAGAGCTTTTAGATAATTAAATATATGATAAGAGATAAAGTTGTTACAATATTTGAATTAATAACAAGTGACATAATATGGTGACAAGACCAAAATAAAACTTAATGTACCAAATAAAACTTTCAAAAACATAAATGATTAAAATAAAATTTTCAAAAACATAAAAGACCAAAATAAAACTTTTAAAATTTAATATACAAAATAACATAATATTAA
>PYAF01006153.1:272751-299593 GCA_007407185.1 Glycine tomentella
TGAAGGTTTTCATGAATTCGGACCATAAATAGACAATATAATTTATGAGAAGAGATTAAAAATATTTTTTTAAAATATAAAAACTAAATTAAATAATACAAAACTATAAGGATTAAAAACAAGATTTGATGAAAATATAAAAACTAAAAACATATTTTTTTAAAAAAAAATGTAATCTATATGTATAAAAACTTATTTTACTTATAACACTGAATCAAAGTATTACTTATACAATCATCAAACCATTACTTATAGAATCAAACAGAGCTAGATAGTAATTAAGTGCATTATGGTGAACTCTCGTACAAAGGAGTAATTATTAAAAACAAGTAATGATTCTTTTGGAGATATCGTAAAATCAAAATGTTTAAAATACTTAAATTAATGCCTTTTATTAAAAATATGATATTAGAATTTTCGTTAATAATAATTTTCACCCCTGAATTTCTGAAAAATGTGACCGAATCCATTTCTTATATTAGTAAAAAATTATTAACTTTTGTAAATCATAAAAATTTATAAGTTAAAATAAAATGTTTAAAATTTAAATATATTTAATATTAAATTTCACATGTATTCATTTTTATTATAAATTTTATTTTAATATAAATTAATCAACTATTATATATAATTTTTCTTATTTTATTATAGTTTAAAAAATTACATAAAATAATATAGATTATTTAAAAAATCATTTTATATAATTATCTTCTTTATATCTATCATCAAAATATGTTATTCAATAATGTCTTTCTAGCATACCTCTTGCTAACTCGAGTGAGCATTCAAATATTTTTCAATTTTTAAACGATCTAAAAAAATTAAAAAATTATTATTTTTATAATTAAATAAAATTTTTAATTATTTATATATAAAAATAAATTTACATAATTTTTGTAAATTACATAAAATAATTTACATTTTAGTTTTTGTAATTTTATTGATTTATATAATTGTTATTAAAAAAAAATTAGGAAATAAATTTTTATTATTAAAACCAAACTATTCCAGTCACGTCCTGCAGGGACGCATTTCAGCCCCATTCACGTCCTTTGTGGACGTGATCCATGTCCCTTTTTAAATACCCCCCAGCCATCTCCCATAATGCACACTTGATACTCTCTCTCTCTCTAAACTCTCTCTCTAAAGTTTTTTCCTCTTATTTGAAGCTTGGTGCAAGCAAGCTCAATACAGTCAAGTAAGTGCTGGTGAAATATTTTTTTATTTATTTGGGTTACTTGATTATTAGTTAGTGAGTTAAATTGTTAGTTAGTGGTTGACCTAGGTTATTTGTTAGTTTGTTAATTTGTTAATTAAATGGTTAGTTAGTGACTTAGATTGTAATGATAATATAATTTTAATATATTAGCTTGAAAATGTGATATTTTATTATGAGAATTGACTCAATTGGTGAACATATATTTTCACATGAAAGGATCCGTTTTCAATTAAATTCAACTTGTAGTTAATTTAATTATAAATACAACTAATTCAACTTATAACTAATCTAAATTCTTATTAGAACTAAATAAATAAGAAGTAATATAAATGTTTTACTAAAATATTTTATTCAGTTATATATATATATATGTTTAAAATTTATTTATGTAAAAATTCTAATACATTTTTCCATCATCAAAAAATTAGAACATGAATTTAAGTAAATTCAAATATATAATATTAATTTTTGATATTAATTATAAAGAATCTAATAAATATAAATGTGACATCTTTTATAACAATTCTAAGTAAAATTAATGTAAAATGTCATATTTTTATATTACATATTTATAAGAAAATATATTTTTGCCTAAATTTTGTATAGTTATTAAACAAATGATATTAAATTGTTAGTGGGTGACGGAGGTGACCTGTTACTTGTTAGTTAGTGAGTTAAATTGTTAGTTAATGACTTAGATTAGATAGTGACCTAGATTAGGACCTAGGTCTAGGGTTTAAGGTACAACTAGTGGGTGACCGAGGTTACCTGTTACTTGTTAGTTAGTGACTTAAATTGTTACGTAGTGACTTAGATTATTAGATAGTGACCTAGATTAGGACCTAGGTCTAGGGTTTAGGGTACAACTAGTGGGTGACCGAGGTTACCTGTTACTTGTTAGTTAGTGACTTAAATTGTTACGCAGTGACTTAGATTATTAGATAGTGACCTAGATTAGGACCTAGGTCTAGGGTTTAGGGTACAACTAGTGGGTGACCGAGGTTACCTGTTACTTGTTAGTTAGTGACTTAAATTGTTAGTTAATGACTTAGATTATTAGATAGTGACCTAGATTAGGACCTAGGTGTAGGGTTTAGGGTATAACTAGTGGGTGACCTAAATAATTTGTTAGTTAGTGACTTAAATAATTTGTATTTGAAATTAGGTAAAATATTCTAATATAATTATAAAATGTGTAGCATATTATCATGGCTGAGTCGTCGTCATCTGAGTCACCTCGTTCTGGCTCTGACCATGAGCATGAGCCTACCGATCCCACAACGCATGTTCTTCCCGGACCATATAGATGGGATGTACTTCGAAGGCGTAGGCAACACACTCATATTTCACAGACAGTGTGGAATGACGAGACACAGAGAGAGCTGAAGATTCGTCGCGGAGGTAGACTCATTGGTGGACCCCAACCCGACGATATCCGGGACACAGTAGCACAGTATTTGACTGAGGCTGGTTTCATACATGTGGCTCGCATGAAGTTTATGCAGGTATCAATTAACGAATGTTGTTAACTTAATCTGTTGAAATTGTAATTTTGAAATTGATGATTTCAAACATAATGTATTTGAAACGCATAAATCGATAAGTTACCTCGATTTTGCAGATTGATCCTACTCTTATCAGTGCTCTGGTTGAGCGTTGGAGGCCAGAAACACACACATTCCATATGCCCCAGGGTGAGATGACGATTACCTTGCAAGATGTTACAGGTATTCTAGGATTGCCTATTGATGGGCAAGCCGTTACCGGACGGACTTACACAAATTGGTCCCAACTGTGTAACGAATCGGAAGTTTGAGGTTATCATATTTCGACAAAGTGTATCCTGCATGGCAATTTGTTGTCGGGAACCCTCAGAATGTGATATACTTCACGAAGGCTCACATTGCTCGAATGTTAGGAGCCTGGATCCTATGCGACAGATCAGGGGGGAGCGTGGTAGGATGTTGGTACATCGCCTTACTTGCTGGTGACTTTGCCGACATTGGTTCATATAGTTGGGGGTCTGCGGTTATCGCAAACTTGTTTAGACAGTTGTGCGAATGCACAGACCCCGATAGAAAAGACATCGGTGGGTGTACTATTTTGCTTTAGATTTGGGCATGGCTCAGATTTCCACCGATTGCTCCCCCATTGCCTGCTGCGTCCGAGCTAGACCGCCACTTCGGACACAGGTATGTTTATTGTGTATTACTAGAATGGTTGTGTATTTATGCGTGCTACAATTGACGATTGAATGTTTAATCTGTGTATTAGATTTAATGTCTTACGTCACTTCAGCCCGAACTCATTGACATTTTATCGGGACAGGCTAGACAACCTAATTAGAGATGAGGTATGTCTTTTTAAATAAATAATGTTCAGTTTTAAATGGATGTGAATATGCAACTGACTCGTACATATGATTTAATTATGTAGGTGGTTTGGGAACCTTACGGTGATTACGATTTTATGGGTGCATCTGCTGAGACACAACGTCTATGGATGGCTAGGATACCTATAATTTGTTTTCACAATGCTGAGTATTCACAGCCTGATCGATGCATGAGGCAATTCGGACGGGATCAACCAATTCCTCACAGGGCTGGAAAACTTAAGGGAGTTCATGATTATACCCTTCGGGGTAAAGCCCAAGAAAATTGGGCTCGTAAGCTAAGAAAATTCATACAGAGATGGGATAGGAGAGGTGAACACGTTGACGTGCCTCCTGCAATTTTTGGTCTGATGTCACCGAACCATGAGTACATGATGTGGTATAGACTTTCTGGGAAGCGATACGTGACAAAGCGGGGTGCCAGATTAGGACGCTCTGTAAGTTACTTAACCAATATATTTATTATTTCATTATTTGATATAGTTGTTTATGTAACTATGTTGTGGCATATAGGTTGATGGTCTGGAGAATTTGTATTTTGTCACGATGCCTGACCAATTTGGAAACTACGGATTGGACTATGTGCACGACGAAATAGGTCGTCTGATTGATGTTTCCAGAGAGTCAGCTCGAGTGTCTGAGGCAGGTCCAGAGGCACCGCAGTCCCAACTTCCGGATGAGCCCCAGTTATCGCTCGACGTTGGGCATCGTGCGAAAGAGGGTCGAGGGTTAGGACGTCGTCGATGTCCTATTCCACCTGTTCCCGAGCTTATTCATGCACCCACGCCATGCATGAGTGGATGGATCAGGCCACCCAACATTGGTCATGAGTACGGTGTTCATCAGACATATTACGACCCTACCCAGTCAGAGACTGATATATTTTATCGGCCGGAGCCCCCACCGATGGCCACAAAAAGCCAACCTACGTACCAAATGAGTCCAGTGTCGGTGGCATTCGGGGATCAGGCAGGGACGAGTGCTTCGAGGGTCTCACGACTGGGATGTTGCAGATGTGGACGACCTGTATGGTCAACTGAATTTTGAAGCAGGCCATACATATTATCCTCCACATATGTCGGTCGAAGACACTCCACCTCCATATTATGTCGCTGATGAGTATTCGCGTGGACTACAGAGACGTAGATTGCTAGATCGTCAGGCGCGTCATTATCAGTGGCCTCCTCCTTCGTAGACTTTATATTTTGTTCTTCCGATTTAGTTTCCATTTTTTGTATTTGGCTATGTAATTTTTAAACATGTTATGAAATATGTCATTTGCACCATTTACCTTATTTAACATTAACTCATATACTTACACTATTAAAAAAACAAAATTAAAAGTAAACAACAACACAAGATAGATTCATGAAATGAGAAAAACTTGGAGGTTCTTATGAAATCAGATCATTAAACAAAAAGGTATGAGAAGATCGAGAAACTCAAATGAAGGTTTTGTTTGGCAAACCTGTATGTGCGCAATTCAAGAATGAAATTACTAATGATCATCTTTTTAGGGTTAATGGATTCCAGTTTAGGTTTAGGCTTAAGGTTGTTATTAGGGTTTAGGGCTTGGGTTACAGACTTAGGGTTTCTGGATTCAAAAATAAATAAATCTCTACTTTATATACGTATATATAATAAATGCATGTGTATTGTCTAGTCACACAAAAAATTGCATTTGTAAAGACACACTCTGCTTGTGTGCTTGTTTAGGGTTTATGGATTGCAACAGTTAACAACATCTTTAGGGTTTAGGGTTGATGTTGTGATGAGGGTTTAGGGGTTGGGTTACATACTTAGGGTTTATGGATTCCGGTTCAGGGAATTTTCCATGGACCTATCTATTTCTGCAATTGATGATAGGAAGTTGATATACTCCAACACATTATGAGAAAATTGTGTATATTCAATCCCTATAACATTAGATAATTGAAAAGTGTTCTTTGCTGCCTCTCTCATGGACTCGTGCTCATGAAGATCCAAAGTCTCTAGATCAATGAGAAGTCGTTGCTGTGTAAACAAGCTGGGTTGGGTTTGTCGATTATGTTTGCTGATGGCAAGCTGGTTACATTCAATAGGACCATCATGAATACTTATCTGTTTAGGAACAATTATTGGATTATAGGATGGGATAACGCCTGTGATGATGACAGATAGAATCAACGTTAATAATACTAAATGAAAGTGGAAACAAACACATAAAACTATTCAAATCATACTCACAACAGAGAACTATTGAAATCATACACAATTATCAGGAATAGTTATCTATTTAAATTTTTGCCACTAATATTGTAAGGCAATAAACCTAGGTCTTAACCTATATAACTAAGTAATCAAAACTTAGGTCAGAAAACCTAGGTCACCATGGACAAATTTCTTAAACCCTAACCAACCTCAGAAGTAAATCATTAACCACAAACCCTAACACCATGTACACATGTCTTCCGACAACCCTATACCCTAAATCCATACCATTTAACACAAACCCTAACCATTTAAGCCAACATGCGTGTAACTCATAAATCCACACACCATAAACACTTAATAATTTACCTCAATGTGACTGATATGTAGAATGACAGTGACAACACCGACGACATTGACAACACTATCTGGACATTGACAACACTTAATAATTCACTGGTCTGTCAGACGACATTGACAATACTATGGCACGACTAGAGTTTAGTCACGTCCCATCCAGGTGCAACTGGTCATGCCCCACACAGGCAGGGCTTAATGTTGCGAAATGGCAAGTGTACCGTTCGTTTCAAGTAATAGAGTAGGTAAGTAGAGTATCGTATCCACAGAGATTGATTCTAATTTTATGGTAACTCACAGTCTAAGCGATTGGAAGAAACAAGAAAATTGAAAAGAGAGTATTGTTGTTGTGTTGTGGAATTAAGCAATCAAATAATTAACAGAAATTTAAAAGAATTTAAAAGCGAATTAAACGAGTTGTAAAACAATGAGAGAAATAATTGTGGTTAGAATGCAATCCCCTCTGATTCCTACCTCTTTCACTTAACTGGTTATCAATTTCAATTGCTTCTGATTACTCAGAGAATATATCTTTTCTACTTTAGTTAATCCCTAATCCCTTAGCGAATTAACCCTTTAACCTGACCAAAACCCTAATCCCTTAGTGATTTCTATCAAGCTAAGCTTTTAAAAGAATATATTATAAGTTCTGCAATCACACATCCTTATCCCTAGGCAATGTAAAACTGTCACTTTATTCTTGTCAGAAATTAGAATCCCAACATCCCTATTATGAATCCTAATTCTCAGAACTTAAATAGAATGGGCAATCCTAAGAAAGCTTATAATCAATGAAATACAGAATAAAATAAAAGCAATCAGAATAATCTCATTCAATACCAGTTAAATTACAGAGGAGTTCACATTGGTTCTTGGCCTAACCACAAATAAGAAATTTAGCCAGACATGTTCATGTCTAACCTCAAAGCATACAAGGAAAACATGAATCTTCTTCAAACCTTAGCCTTGATCTTTTCTTCCAGCAATCTCTATGAGTGTATGTAATTGGGTATCAATCGGTGTCCTTCTTCAGTCCAGAAGCCCCCTTTTTTATCCCTGTTCGTTCCCCTTTTTAATTAAGGTAATAAAACCTCTTTTTTTATCTTAATTTCGTGCCAAATATTTTAAATTAAGGAAACAAAATCATAATGGCGCTGATCACGTGAAACCTCACGCTAATCGCGTGAGGCATTCGAATCAAAGCTTCCTTCAGACCTTATGGCGTGACCTGCGTGACAATCCACGCTAATCGCGTGGATTAGTCGGTTGAATGGCTATTTTCCTAAACATATGGCGTGAGTCGCGCGGCCTTTCACGCTATCCGCGTCAAGTATTCGAATTGAAAGGTTGGTTCTGGGCTTCTGACGCGATTCGCGTGAATCATGGCGCTGGTCGCGTGAATTGTTCGACCTGCAAGCTTGTCTTTTGCAACATGCCGCGACTCGCGCGAGACTTCACGCTAATCGCGTGGGACCTTCGAAACTGAGTCTTCTTCTTTTTGGCTTTGTTTCTCCTCTTTGTGGCCCTGAAATCATACTTTGGTGATAAATGAGATAAAAATAAATATATTTAACAAACTTAGCTAATTCTAATCTATATTCTTAATTATTTAATTGAATTATAACTTAAATTAACCTAAAACTAAGATGTGTTAGTAACACATCACTTAACACCGTTATATATACACCACATACGAGTTTAATCATCGCACACAACTTACCTCCACAAACGAAACTCAAACCAGTTCGCAATGGCCTTCCTAGGTGAAACATGCTCTCAAAACATTGGTAATTCCAAATTAGCATTTATTTTTCTCAATGGATCCATCTTACACAACGAAACTGGTGTTTCTTTCGTATGTGATGCTCCCATACCAATGCGAGTTCTCGATGAATGTTCCTTCCAGTCACTGAAGAGTAGAATGCACAACACCCTTCTGCTCACAAATGAGTATTCTGTGGATGAAATTTACTATCGACAACCGTCCATCAACAAAGGTAACGAAATTGTTTTTCATTCACTGCAAATATAAAATGATGATGATGTTTGCACTATGTTGGTGTTCCATGAAAAACTTTCGTCTGTTGGTCCTATAGAATTATTATGTATCATTAGCAGAACACTCGATGGTGTCCTCAACCTACTTCGGTCCACCATCATTCCTACTCATGATGCGCTGTTGTATTACAACAGCAATTGGAACATACCACGATGAGGCAATTTTCTGGGTTACTCCTTTACTGGAACAAATCCAGTAAGATTTGAAATTTCTTCCGGATGCAATATAGAAACACTGAAGGATATAATCAAGCAAGTTGCTCCGCCAGGAGTTCCCCCTTACGGAATTCATGAATCACAGGTTGTCAGACATTTGTTCTTCCGACAACCAGGTCAGAGTATTCAGAAAACTTGGTCGAATATGGAATAAAACAACTGAAAAACGATGAAGATCTACTTAAGGTGTTCGCAGAATCTAATTACTGGAAGCGTTTCTGTCCAATAGAAATTTTAGCTACTTTTACCAAACCGACAATCGAAGTATTGGAAGATGACATGTCCGCTGCACAACATCTTCCAAATTATGATTAGTTTCGTGATTTTGTTGATTTTAGTACGCTCTCTGTGTTGCTTTGTAATGTTCAGCTTATTGTGTTTGTGTTTGTAATTCCGCTGTTTGTACCTTGTGTTGTTTTATGATCTTTCCATGGTTATCTTTGACTATGTAAGCGTATATGAAAATTCACATGAATGTTGCAATGGAAGTTTAATTTATTTTCAAATGTTCATTACGAAATATAACAACATAAACAAAACGTCACAACAACATCAACAAATCATGAGGTAGATGGACGACTAGGACAATTTTGACGGTTATGACCGGGTAATCTGCATATCCCACACCTAACGCGACTTTGGCTAGCTTCGACTTCATCCATCTCATTGCGTGTTCTAGTTGACTTTGGACGGCCCTTTGCACGCAACATAGACCTGTCAAGTATGACCACTGGAGCATCACTAGGTGGAATTGCTTGCTCATTACCAATTGGCTGCCATAGATATGAGTAAGCTTGTACCAGGTTTGTTATAAGGAATACGTCATCCACATATTGTGCCGATGACTGTCGAACATGTAAAGCGGCTACTGCAGCATGACTGCAAGGATACTTGAATGCCTTAAATTTCCCACACTGACAGAACCGCTCAGGGAGGTTAACCGAGTACAATTTGTCATAGCCATCATCAACCTCAAACACAGATCGTTCAACATTATATGCATGAACATAATGACAAGTGGCACTGGTCTTATTGGCCTTCAACATAGCAACCACGTTTTTGCAATGAGCATAAGGACCTTGCAATTCATTAAGTGCCGATCGGCCTCTGGAAACAAAATATTCCATCAGTCTATTGTATGTGTGCTTAACCAACGCGGTTATTGGCATGTTCCTTGCACCTTTCAAAATCCTATTCACTGACTCAGCCAAATTTGTTGTCATATGTCCATACCTTCGTCCCTCAACATCATACCACGTGTCCACTTTTCCTTCTAGATGTTGTCAATCCAGTTTGCAACATCAAGACTCACATCACGAAACCTTTCAAAGGCTATGTCAAAATCAACAATAGAAGGCGTATAACCTGCACAGAAATCAAATAACATTAACCAATTTGTTCTACATCAAAATTGAATAGATGAGTTTTAACCATACCTAAATTCACAATCGCTCTCTTCAAATTCTCATTTCTGAACTTTTGATTAAAATTGCGTTGCAATATGACGGAGGCAAAAGACGTGATAAGCATGCGGTGGTTGCCACCCGGGGTGCCTCTCAACTGCAGACAATATGCTTCGATGCCGATCAAAAATAAGACAAATATTTGTCTTCTGTGTAACATGGGCGCGAATGTTATCCAGAAAGAATTCCCAAGCTTGCAATGTCTCACCTTCAACAATGGCAAATGCAAGTGGCAAACACTCATTGTTTCCATCCAGAGCTGCGGCAATCAACAATTTGCCCTTGTACTTGCCATATAGATGAGTGCCATCAATTTGAATAACCGGCTTACAGAAATTAAACGCCTCACAACATTGTCTGAAGGTCCAAAAAATGTGCTCAAACACGCGTTTTCCATGAACGATTCTATGAGTGAAATAATAATTTCTTGTTTGAAGTTGATAAACAGAACCTGGCAAAAAGCGAAGCATATATTCACACCACCTCGGCAAAAATGCATATGACTCCTCCTAATCACCGTAGATAATTGCCATTGCTTTCTGCTTCACATACCATGCCTTTCTATATGAAACCTTGTATCCATAGGAATGAGTTATCCTTTCCTGGACCAGTCCAATTGAACATAATGGTTCATGCTTTATCATCCCTAATAATAAAAAAAAGATAATCATGTTATCATTAATAGTAACAAAATCAATACTTCTCCTCATTATCATCTCATCCAAAAACTTACCTAGTACGAGTGAAACAATAACATTAGTATCAAGCTGTCTGTGGTCCTGAGATATGTGATCATTTAAGCAATTGTGATCCCCGCCCCATTTGGTAACCACCCATCTTTCACCGTACGTTGGTTTGATTGCCCTAACCCTCCAAGGACAATTCTGTTCATGCGCACGACATCTCATGCTTAACTTTGTCAGCGTACTTTCAACCACGACAGCTTCCTGATGCTTCTTCATGAGGTTCCGCTTGATTGCCATTTGCACATCTTCTTTTGATGCAAATTCTTGTTTCACAAACAACTTGTTCCCTAATACCCATGGACCCTCAACTGAACCTGAACTAGTGCCAGAATCTTGTTCACTCGGATAATCCCAATCAATGTAGGTGTAATGTGGGATTCCATCCCAAAAAGTAGTATTACCCTCACCTACATATGCAAATTCCCAAATTCATTACAATAAAATGCATACACAATAAACAAACGCATATGTAAGTAACTATTGTTTCGTAACGCACCTTGACTTTGTTGTGGTAAATGAGACCCTGCATCCTCTTGTCGTTGGGTTTCAGGTTCTCTCACGACTAAGTAATGTTCTTGTATTTGAGTTGCGCTTCCACGATGATCCTCATCATCCTCCGAAGCACTAACATTCTCGGTAAGAAGACGATCTTCCATTGCGATATTTTCATCATCGTCATCGTCAATATCGTCATCCATAACCCAGGTAGGGTCATTTTCATCTTCCATAGACAAATTAACAGTTGAAACTGGAGCTGGAGCAGCACATGATGATGCTCCACGAGAATAATTGAAATCAACTGAACTCATTGGTAAAGCCACATCCTCTACTCTAGCCAAATCCACGTACAACTCTAAGAAATTTTTCCTTGACTGGTTGAAGAATTCTCCTATTACAAATTCTAGGTCTTCGTCGTCTATCACTTTGATGCTGATATATTTATCATCGCACCATATCCTTGCACTGACCATAGCGATAGATTGATTGCCATTTAGCGCTAACTTTTGAGGGATTTTTCAATGCAATTCGTCAATAGTTGAGTTGCGGTTGATACGTGTTCCCCTTTTCTCTCCTTCGAAAACGACACCACGTCGGCTTTCACTTCTGCTACCATTATAATACAAAACTATACGAACAAAATCACCATCTCTAGACATCATGTTATGTATCACCAACAACTACAAGATCACAAACGCTCACGCCTGTAACACAGAAAAATCTATAAGCATATTATGATAATTTATTTAAATTGGAACAAAAATCTATGTATTACATAGGTCCTTAATGAAAAACTAAGTCATAACTAGATAATTCAAACCTAGGCCACCAACTAATTTTACCCTAAACCCTAAACCTAGGTCACCAACTATTTGTAACCTAAACCTAGGTCATAACCTATGTAACCTAAACCTAGGTCATACCCTACATAATTAACTAATAATATTCTAACAAATAACTATTTATAACCTAAGTCAATTACAACTTTGTAGATCCATAGCAATTCTCAAACACAACAAGATAATATATTTCATGAAATTTAAAAATCATATCTTTGAGCATCACTTGCTTGACTCAGAGAGTTTCCCTACACAAGATAATATATTTCAGGTTTAGGGTTACGCCTGGGTTAGGGTTAGGACCTAGGTTTAGGGTTTAAGAAACAAATAGGTGGTGACGTATGTTTCCGTTACTAATTTACGTTGCTTACAACCTAGGTTTTGATTAGTTAGTTATGTATAGGTTAAGACCTAGGTTTAATGAATTACTATATTATTATTTAGTTACTTACATTATCATTAAGTTCGGCCTCTAGGTGATTACGTTGGCTCCTTGGTTAACAACCTAGGGCTAGGGTTTAGTGTTACACCTACGGGTAGGGTTTAGGGTTATGACCTAGGGTTTAGGGTTTAATAAACAAATGGTTGGCGACGTAGGTTTCCATAAGTAATTTACATTGCTTACGACCTAAATTGATTTGCTTACCTAAACATGTTAGAGACCAAAATAGCATTAGGTAGTTAAATTTAAGGATGCAGAATAAACCTAAACCTAGGTCCTAACCCTAAACCTAGGTCAAAACCCAAAACCTATGTCATCAACCCTAAACCTAGGTAACCAACTATTTGTTTCTTAAACCCTAAATATATGTCATAACCTATGTACCCTAAACAAAGTAACTAACCTACTAATATAATATATATCATTCAATTTCAGAGTCACTAACTAATAATCTAAGTGGAGCAAATTCAAATCTAGCATGTAACCTAGCATGACTTACTTGATTGACAGAGCCTCCTTGCACGAACCTTCGAATTCAAATCCAGTCTCTATATAAGCAGACAAGAAAATTTAGAGAGACATTCAAATGAAGCAAGTATGGGACAAAGGAGGGGGGTATATCAAATGAAGCAAGTATGGGACAAAGGAGGGGGGTATATAAAAGGGAGCTGGTGGTGCAGGCTCACGGTCACGTCCCTGTGTGGCGTGAAAGGAGCTGAGTCACGTCCACACAGGGCATGAATGGTGGAGTAGTCGCGCTAGCACCAGACGTGAATGAACACGTCCTATGTTCACATGATTAGCTTGTTGATTGCGCCCTCCCACGACGTGAATGAACACGCTGCATCTGGACGTGATTGGCTCCATGGTTGTGCCCTGCATGCACGTGAATAAACACGTCCAGCTTTCACGTATTTAACTGCCATAGCTTTGTAAATAAGTTGCAGGCTGCAGCATTTACGTAATTTTTTATTTAAACTATAATAATTTAATTTTTTTCTAATATATTTATGATATAGATTGTCGTATAACAAGATTCTTAATTACATCAAAATTGAATCTACATTCTTATAAGATATAAGATGTGAATTTATTTCTCACGGATGAACTTGATCAACATTTATTAGTAAATAAGTGCACATACTAACTAATTAACGTAGTAAAGATTGAAGCAATTTATTTCTAAGTTAATACCCAATTTTGAATTTTACGACTGAAGATTTTATTTTTTTATAAAATAATAGTAATAAAGTGACGGTTTTCAACTATCACTTGTGTTTAATTTTTATTTTTAAAAATTATATTTATTTATTAGTATATATACTTAATTAAATAATACAGTGTTGGTTAAAAACTGTCACTTGTTATAAATTAAATGCAAATTAACAATATTAGTTTCAATTGAATGGAAAGAATCATTTTTTCAAGTTGATTGGAAGAAAAAAGAATAGGTGTAGCGAAGAAAAAAAAAATAGGAGCTAGAAAGAAAGAAAGGGTAGGTTGAATATGAAAAGTACTCTGTGGGGTAACTATGTTAAGTTAATTGCGTATTGTAAAAAAAAAGAAAATTTTATGTGCTTCCGGGAAAAAAATTGCTACTCTATTCGATGGGCCAGGAACAATCTAAAAAAGCCAAATTGAATCATTTTTAAAACTAAAAAGACCTAATTGCATAATTGAAAAACAAAAGGATTTAATTGAGTGTTTTAAATAAATTAAAAGAACAAATTAGATATTAAACCTTATTTCTACGTATGTCAACTTAGCAAACTGGGAAAACAGTGAGAAATAAGTCCAAAAAAGAAGCACATAAACTCTTTATAATGAAGCTCAAATCCCATAATCTAGACATGAATTAGAAGTTAATGATTGTTGCTCAACAAGTAAGATCAATGCATGTCCCACTAGGATATTGAAGGAATAATATCCGGTCCCATTTCAATTACCAAGTCTTAATATATGGTGCTTTCTCTCTTTTCAATACAATTTGTAAAGCTCCATCACCACCGCGCTTGCTACAGAAGTCAAAAAGTGAGGTGGAAAACATCTCTACATGCATGTCACTCCTTGAGTCCTTGCTTCAATGAACGTTCAGTGATAAAGAAAGCAAATTACGGTGGAAATAAGGGGTGTGGTGTGGGGTAGTGTAAAAAAAAGTTGTAAGAATAAGCATTTTTTTTATAAATAAAATAAAATGGAGGGTCATGGTTCAAAATGGCATGTCTAACTTAAGACTAAGTTGGAAGGAAATTGTCAGCGGTTTTACACTTGTTTCTATTCTGCCATAACTTATTCGCAGGGCTGAGGGGAATACCTTCACGGGTACACTCCAACTAAAATGGTGTAAACCCCGAATGGTATGGTAAAACATTGAAATATAGAATATAGGGACAAAAATTAAGTTTTTTTATATATTTTTATGGTATATTTGATTTTAGAAAGAAAAAAAGTAGAAAGTAGAATATTTTATAGGTTATTTGGTAGAAAGGAAAAATGAAAAGAAAGAAAGTTAAAAAATTTCTTTCTTCATATTTAGTTGCGTAGAAAATGAAAGGAATTAATAAGAGAAAAAAAAAGTATGCCAAAACAAGGATAATTTGGTCTTTGAAAAACAAGAAAATTTCTTTCTTCCTTCTTCTTTCAATCCGATTTGAAGGGATGATAAAGTAGAGTGTGGCTGGATTCCACATTTCTGTTTCTTCTCTCGCTTTGAGAGCTTCCAAACAGATGAAAGAAAGGCTACTGATACGGTTTTCAATCCGTTAATCTATCCATTGCATTCCTCTATTTTAAATACAGCATTTGTATCAAAAAGATCCAACATACTTGGATTCCTTAACCAATACGGATAGAGGTTGGATTTTCTATTGTGCATATGAAATAAAATTTATTAGAAAAGTTAACCTTTTACTGTCGATTAAGGAATATCCTTGTTACAAATCAAAGAAAAAAAAGTATGTGTTATTTTTCAATCAGTTTTGATGCTTTACTTTGGTAATTATGTTGATTTTTAATATAATTTTTTATTATGCAAATTATCAAGGTGAAATATCAATTTTAATTAAAAATAGTAAAAAAATACCTAAGAAAATATATAAAAATTTTGTCCATAATACTGTACATGTTTTCATGAAATTGGTCAAAACTCTTGAAATATGTTTCTTCGCAATAAATTGGCCCAACTAATCTTATAAATGGCTATGAATTATGAAATATTTGAAGTCAAACTTAATAATTACTATTTATAACATTTATTCCATTATTAACTTAGACCTAATTTAGATTTTTGTATTTTTATTGAAATAAATATTTGATCTCGTATACATTTATAAGTATTAATAGAGAAGTTAAACAAAGTTTTTTTTATATATAAAAACTATCTTTAACTAATGTGAGAATTGAGAAGTTTAATTCATTTGATTTCTTTATTTTATTTTATTTTAATTTCTCTCCTTATAAATACTTGTTAAAACTATTAACAGATGACCTGACCGTTCACTCATGATGAAAGTTTTTGTATTAGTGTAACTAATGTCATATATCGTTTTTTAAAAGAATCTGAAAAATGTTTCAAGTTCGATAGTGCAATAGTTGCAAATGTATTGACTTCTATTATAAAGTGATTGTTTATTTTTATTTTTAAACAAAAGAATCGTTTTGCAATTGCATAGCTGAAAAGTTCTCTTAAGCCATTGATATAAAGGGTTTCCTCTCTGAAATCCCATTAAACTTTAAAGAGGACATAAAAACAAAATTAAGAGGACACGTTCCTTTACTTAAACTAAAGACAAATTTAATATAGAGGAGCTTTCTCGGACTCCTATATACTTGTGGAGAAGTTTATTTTGGGTTCCTTGCTTCCTTCATTTGGGCCTTTACTTGGGAGGGACCATCAAACACTCACTTTAATCTATTAATTCCAACTATAGTCCTATTGCATGAGCTTTGTCCAGTTTAACATGAAGCAGTGAGAAGTCTGTAACTAAGTATTAGCTCACTTCAATTCACAACTCATAAGCCAACAAGCATAGCCAATGTTGTGTGCCAGGGTAAAAATGTACATACTTAGAAGTAATTCTTTTTTTTTTTTTTTTGTATAATGACATCACTGAAGTTAGAACCTATGACTTTATGCATACTATCCAACCCCCACCACTAGGTCGACCTACTGGATCAGCGGTAGCTTTTCCTTAAGCTTCAGGATTATCAAAATTCATTACAATTCTTCTAACTCGAGTCTCACATTCCTTGTTTTCATGTTTAGAACAGGAAAGAAGCTACACATTCAGATAAATTGGGTTTAATGATAATGAGTTTTGTTCTGATTTGGGTGACTAAATAACATATCCATTGTCTATATGCATTAGCTAGCTAATTTCAATTTCATGTACTTACACTACAAGTCACAATATTTTCACTGTACAGTGTACATATGCATTACGCTAGGTACATTGTTAATATCGCATGGAAATTGAGGAAAGGGTTATTCATTGAATTATATTCATTTCAATCTTCTTCCAATCTCCAACCAATATTCCTACAACTCCACTCTTGTAAGATTTGAAGGTTGATGCAATGTGGGAGAGTTTGTAGCAGGGAGGTCGATTTATGATGTAACCAAATGATGTATGGGATAATGTGCCGTTTAAGAATGTGGTAAGTTCAACGAGAGTTTGAGAGGAAAACTGAAAGAAAAGCACTATTGATTTACTTGTTCTCTGATTTATGAATTCAGTGGTGCAGGGAATTTGGATGGATCAAAAGCATTTATGAAAAGATAAAGTTGAAATCTCATGTCAACTACATATATGGTTGGTGGAGCTTAGAAAGGCTTGGAGAGGCCTCTTAGTCATGAGCTGCCTTTTGAGATTGAGTTATGCCTAGCCTAAATTCAAGAGATGGCAGAGGCTTTGAGTAGTGAGAGATGGGAAAGTATGCTTATTGTAAATTGATTCCACATGTAGGGGATTGAAAACTTGACTATACTAATTTCTACTAAATTCTTTGGGGAGAAACTAGCATCAAAGGTGGCTTCCAACTTCTATGTCCTGTAATAATCCATATAAATGGATTATGTCTAGCAGAGGGATGTTGAGAGAATTACATGAGGAAATGCAGGATGTAGGGTAGAAAAGTAATATTATCAGATAAGACTTGTTGATTATCAAAGAAAGAAGATAGACATTGCCCTTGGATTGCGACGTGAGCTACTGCCCTTTGGGGTTTATGCCTGATTTGCTATGTACAAAATTGTAACCATGTATTTCATTCTCCTGGCTAAGAGGTATATGCTCTTCAGCTCTATATGTAGCTGCAAACGAACTGGGTTAATCTTGTAACTCACAATACCATTATGAAGGTTTTGACTTTGGACAAAGTTGGTGCTGTTAAAAAGTAGCATTAATTTGGGCTCACATCACAGAAGATGGCTTACAAACAGAAAACATCAACAGTTTTAAGGGGCATTGCTCTTGTGGTAGTAGATTAATGGATGCATTTGGGTTTTTTATGATGCTTTGATGCATGGAGCTTTCATAATTGCCATTATTTGTAATTTAGTAATATACTTGTTACAGCTGTGATTATGCTTCAACTCAATGCTCCCAGGCTCTAATCTTGGAAGCCTTGATATTTCAAAAATGGAAATGTAATAATGTCGTATCCGCGCCAGACACCGATGTGCCTTTGATATGTCTCAATACGTATGCAAGAAGTATTCAATATTTTTAAGAAAAACTAGTTTGAAGACCCGTGCGCATACGCACGGATAAGACTAACCTTTTATACATGCATGTTTTGAATGTAAGCAGAAAATTGTGTAAAACAAAATAGTATATTATATAATAATCAAGTGTTTGAAAGCATGGTTAGCCTCACGTTCAGATGCATGTTTAGAATATAAATAGTATTTTCGTTCAAGCATCTATAAATAGAATAAAACTTTGTAATGTGTAATATATAATAGTTAAGTGTTGTAAGAGGAGAGAGAGAACATGTTGTTACAAACAAATTAAATTGATACTTTGTAATCTATTTAGCATGTGGAGACACCGATGTGCCTTTGATATGTCTCAATAAGTATGCAAGAAGTATTCAATATTTTTAAGAAAAATGTAGGACACGGCTGGGATACATCTCAAGATGAGTAGACAGGGGTCCAGCCGTTTCTGTTACGGCTTGAGCCACTTTTGATTTTTTTTTTTTTTTTAATTTTATTGTTTTAACTTTAGGATTTTTAAAATAAAAAAGGTCCTGACCTACACAAAACACAACTTCTTTTCTCTTCTTAAAACATAAACAAAAACATGACATACCTCTTCCCTTTTTCTCCAAGCATGACAACTCCTTTTCGGCAGTGCTGGACGTTCTTCTGATGAGGGGGTTTATTTTTTGGATAAGTGTTTGCAATGTTTGCTAAAACAGAATTTATATATTTCAATATTTTAACGTCACTCAAGAACATTTGTATAATTTCATTTTAACACCAACAGTATTGCATTTTATTAACGTATCAAGAACATGTTGTATTCTTAATTTAAAAAAATTGATGTATCCCTGTATTCGTGTCGTATCATACCTGTGTCATATCCCGTATGGCCGTATCTAGGCTTCATCCTCTAATAGATTAAAGTAAGTTTTTTATCCTACTTTTTCTTCTGGCTTGTTGAGTAGGGTTCTGTACTTCTGTTTGAGAAATGAGAGAGGCAGAGCCCTTCGTCTTGGTTTCCCAATTGATACACTCTACAACCATATCTACACCTATTCTTACTCAACCAGAAGGTGAGAAATTTTTCTATGAATGTGTTTATATTGTCTTTCTGTTACTTCATTATCCTAGTCCTTCATGCTGAATGAGCTAGAAAGTACATCTGAATTGAATGGCAATATATGAAGTAGTCAATCGTGGTTCCGCAATTCTTGGCGGAAGTTCTATAACCTAGCAAGCATGACCATGATTACTGCATTTACACACTGGCATATCAAAAGACTGGTTAAACACAATCCTGTGCATAGTTACCTAGTCCATAGTACTAGTGTGGAATACAGTTCGTGTAGATACATACACGGTTCGTGACTCTTAACATTATTATTAAAGACTTTCTTTAAATCTTCAAAAAGAATCTGATATGTGATACATGGAGCGATGAATTTGGCGCGTGATACAGATTACAGAGTTATTTAAAAAAGTTTAAATTCGGTATGCCATACACAGGAATTTTGAGAGAATCGTGTAACTAAACCCCTGCATTTTAAGATGAGCAGTTGCTTTTGGTTCATGTAACTATCATAGTAATATCATATGGGGTTTACTTTAAAATGGTGATGTCATAGCTCAGCCTAGATTTTGGAATTTACATTTTAACTTAAAAGGAGGTGAAGCAATCAATTTAATTTTAACATCAGCAAGTTGTTATACTAGTAATTATTTAGTTACTTTAGACGCCAAAATTCTTTGGCTCAAATTTTTCTATACTCAATAAAATATCAAGACATCCAACACTTAGAAGGAAGAGAATAAACGAGGCTCTTTTTAACCATATAAAAGATGGTGTAAAATAAATTGATATGAAATCATTGAAGTTCTTTAGACAAACAATAAGTGACACATCATTGGAGAAAAGCTTGAGTACACATATGCTCACTGTCTTCCATCTCTTTTTCACCTCATTTTCTTTTTCTTTCTATTTCTCTTTTGTCCACCTTTGAATAGGAAATTACAAAACTGCTCCATTCCATGCAGTATACTTCGTATGGTTTCTCATTAATTGTTTATATGATAGAAAGATTCAGAAACACGTTGTGCAGTTGTGCTTCTAAATACACATTTGTAATAGCCATGATGATGTAGATGCAGGTAAAAAGCTATGTACATATTTTCTGTATCAACAGAAGATTTAAAGAAGTTCTGCATTTGTGCAGCATCTCATGCTAATTAGTTTACTCAAATTCTGGACAATATTGTGGTGATAACTGATATCACCAATGCATCAGCTGTAGTTGATGCCCAAGCAAAGCAGGTTGATGCATCAAGTCCAAGTTGTAAGCTCTCACTTGGGGCCATATATTCAATCATGCAATACCTATTCACAATGTCTTCCCCCAGAAACTTCTTATTTGATCAACATAAGAAATGAACTTTTTCATTGTTAGTCTTTCTTGTTGTCCTTGTTTTGTTCTTTGATGAACAGAGAAAACAAGACCAGAAGAATACCTCCAAGAACTGCAACTTTCTTCCAATCAGCACCTGAGGATGAGGCAATAGAATCAACCATTCCAAAAGTCAGCAAGCCAATGAAGAAGAGGTAAACATTTTTCCTTGTTTTGCTACCACTGCTACTACCATTACTTTCACTGTTCACATCTTTGATCTTTTCAACCTCCTCCTCCTTGGCTTTTGCCTTCTCAACAGGTGCCTTCTGTCCAAGGTTCTTAAAGAATAGCCCTTCATTTCGATCCTTCTCCATTTGGCCCTCAAACTCCACTATTTTGTTTTCACTCTCTTCAATCTCTAGTCTGTTAAGTTCAGTTGATTCCTCGAATTCTAGCATCTGGCTCTCTATGTTTGCTGCTATCTGTTAATCACAAATGAATGTAAAAGGGTCATTTTCGAAGTAAATTTTAGTTGAATATATATTCTCCGGCTTGTAAATTGAACTATGTAGTATTATTGAGGTCTATTGTTCTATTTAAGATTTTAATTTTGTAATTGGATTTTTCACTTGAGATTATTTATTGTTATTTACTTTGCAAGGATATTATTTTATACTGCTATTAAATTATTCTAGCTTATAATAAAAACAAATTTAAATTTCATTTTTAATCCCTTTAATTTGAACTGTGTGGGATTTGATCTCCTATCAATTTTCTTTTACCTAAATTGTTCAAAATTCTGAATCTTTACACATTAAATTGATTAAATTGTTTTCCTATAAAAACTCATCAATCAAACACATGTTTTTATCTAAACTGTAAAAGAAATCTTAAAAACCCCTTCTTCAAACTAAATCGGTAAAGTATTTTTTTTTTACCTCAAAATATTTGTTTTAGTCCCTATAAAAATGTTATTAATTTTAGTCCTTACATTTAAACAAATATACCTGTTTTTAGTTCTTAATGAGAGACTAAAACTACATCATCCTTTTTCTTCTAAATACAGAGTAAGAACATGTACACTTTGTAAGCTTAAATACAATACTTGTGTTTAATTCTTAATGAGAGACTTTTCTACATCTTTTTTTTTTTATTAATTTTTTTTTTAAATTTAGAGTAAAAACATTTTCAATTTTTTTAAAGCATAAAAACAACATTATGAAATATTTAAGATACCAAAAACCCACTTCAATTTTACATTTAATCCTTGAAATTTTAAATTTCTACTAATTTTTTTTCTTCTACATTCTTTAATTTATTTCATATCTCAATTCCATTATAAATATTCAAAATATTTAAATAAAAATATCATTTTAAGGATTTTAAGTAAAAAAAAAAAAACTAAATTTGCTTAATTTAGAAAAAACTTAATTAATTAAGGCCTTTATGTAAACTACCCAAATTCCCTCTCATATTCACACATCAGTATATCAATTTAACATAGATGAACAATTACAGTAAACATCTCAAACGCTATAGTTTTGTGATATTAAGTTTCTTTTTTATTATTATTATTAAAATTGTGGATCGTGAAATTATTCCAGCTTAATTAATTAGATATCTGAGACCAAACAAAAAATAGTTTCTTATTTTGATTCAAAAAAATATTATTTTGATATTTGAATCGGAGTGGTATTCGGCCTAGAATTAGAGCACTCTTAACCTTTTAGCAGAGAATTTTATTTTATTTTGCTAGGTGAAATACTTATGGCTTATGCAGTGTACAAAGTTGCATAAATTAATGAATTAAAAAGGTTGAATGACACATACTCTGGCACCAGCTTCATCTAATCCTTTGAGCGCATCTTCCCCAATCTTGTCAAACTCAGCCTTGGCCTCTTCCCCGAACTGCGCCAAATACGCGGATCTCTCGTCCAGAAAGTCGGTGAGGCGAACCTTCTGCGTCTGAAGCATCGCGATTTGTGCCAAAAGTTCCTGGCTCTGAGCATCACCTTGGGGTGGTGGTTGGGAATCATCAGGCACGTTGTTGTTGGACTTGCTGCAAAAGCACAGAAGAGAAGAAGCTCTTGCTGTGTGAGGGAGTCTTGTGTGGTGGTGGTGATAGAGTGTGTTCGCGGTGCTGGTGGTGGGAGTGAAGGACGCGTGAATGGCTTTCAGCGCAATCATTTTTTCATCAGGGAAGTGAATTTGGTGTCTGCGAAATGGAAGAGTTTTGAACCGCTTGTTTCACTGTGTTTGCGTTATCTGGTGTTAACGGTACAGAACGAGAGTGGTTTCGTATTCTTCGAAAACGGATAAGGTTACCACTTGGTTTTAGGGGGTGTTCACCGGTCCGGACAATTTGAGTTTAGTTGTTTATGTATTTGAATTAAAATTGAATCGAACTGATAAAAATCATTCATGTATGAGATTAAATAACAAGTTCAGATCTATAGATTCAATCAAAATCAAATTGAATTGATAAATTTTTTTAGAGTTGTTTGGTTTGATTTTAAATACTGTTAATATTGGACACCAAGTAATGAAACTACAAATGTTCATAATATTAACGAATTAAATTTTTTTATTTATTTTAGCAAATCTGATGGTACTAAAGCTTATTGCAATAAATTAGTTTGTAGGAAATATATGTGATTCAGACTATTTTGTTTTAATTTGTATTAGTCTATTTTATAATATTATGCTGATGGTATTAAATGAATCAATTTCACTACTTTCAGACATTTGATAATACTGTGTTAGGGTAAATAGTCATTCGCATCTCTGAATGTGTAGAGTAGTGGCAAATTCACCATCGAAAGATGAAAATTCAAATTTTAGTCCTCGAAAGTGAAAAAAGTGCGACAAATTCATTCATATGTTATCGTTAATGAAAGAGCCTAGTGGCATAGAGGGACGAAAATGTCACAGAAATAATTAATAACATGAGTGCTGAATAGATAGGACCAAAATGTTAGTAAGTTTCTATTAGACTAATTTGTTAGATCCCAAATTTCATTTCATTTAAAGATAAAATATAATTTAATCTTCATTTTTTCTTTTTTTTTGTTCTAACATGTAAAATATAATTTAATTCTTCCATTGGATCAACACATTTGATTTTGTTCTAAACTGTAATTAAGAAAGTTCTTTTAAAAAATAGTCTTACCAACTCAAAGGGCAACAACCAATTAAGTACATATCTAACGTTGTCAAGTGTCAACTTTTCTCTCAAACAAGACTAAGTCTAACAAATAAGATTTTCAATACCCAATAAACAAAAGGGATACAAAACCAAATCAATGTTGATGATAATAATTCTAACATATATATATATATATATATATATATAGAGAGAGAGAGAGAGAGAGAATAAAATAGAACAGATCACATCCTTGTTAGAAATCACACTTCAAAAATCAATGTCGGCTCGACAACCTTAAATGTTGCTTCAACGTCTACAGACATTTTGAATGGTATTGGGGAGTTTGATAATACGGAAACGAGTAAAGTATGTATTTTTGGTAAAAACACCAAATTTATGACAACCTTTACAACGTGAAAAAGAACAAGGAAAAAGATGTGTAGAGAGAGAAAAAACCCATGAATATCCTATCATACTATTATGTTCCAGCAATGTTCCAATGATCTCAGTAGCTGAGAAAACAAGCAAATAGTAGTAGCAAATTCGCAATGCATGTAAATGGATATACTAAAATTTGAATTTCCATATCTCGGAACAAATTTGTTAGCGCTTTACACATTCAGGGACGAAAATGACTATTTACCCTAAATTCCATTTTACCCTTAAATGAAACGAAATTTGGGATCTGACAAATTTGTCTAATGGAAACTTACTGACATTTTGATCATATGGAAATTTACTGACATTTTGATCCAATCTATTTTGTAGCCATGTTGACAATCATTTTTGTGACATTTTCGTCCCTTTGTGCGACGTAGGCTCTTTCATTAATAGTAACAGAAGGAAGTTAACGGATGAATGAATTTGTCGCACTTTTTCACTTTTGAGGACTAAAATTTGATTTTTCATCTTCGGAGATGAATTTGTCAGGTCCTCTACACATTCAGGGACGAAAATGATTATTTACCCTATTGTGTTAATTATATTTGATATTTGGATGAGTCATGATATAAAATAGTAGTTCTAAGAAAAAAAAAGATCAAATTTAAATATGTAACCCGTTGGCCCGAACTGATCCAAACCATTCATGAATGGGTTGGATTGGGTTTCAATTTTTTCTTTTTCTGAAAATCGAACTGAACCAAAACCGATAAAATTTGATAGGGTTGGGTCCTAAATTTGGCCAAAACTAACCCGAACAGATCTGCGAACACCCTTACTTGGTTTCGTAAAGGGCTTTGGCGATTACTATTGGCTAATTGGAATTGCTCATGACTCCTATTTTGAGACATATTGTTTTTTTTTTTTTTTTATTTCGAAAATGTTATTTCTAAGAAATAATTATGATTCTGTCGAATAAAATGCACGATTCATATTGCATAATCAAATTTGGTATCTCTTATCACAATGAAATCATAATTTTTATATATTTTTTAGGATTTTGACTTCCTTGGTTGTTCGTGGCCTCTTTTCTTTTTCTTCTCTAGATTTACATGTTTTTTTTTACAGGAAGTAATTTTATAAGATTATTATGGCCTATGAGCGACAAAACTCAAATGAGTAGAATCATATATGCATAAAAATAAACCATTAAGGGATCTTTGATTGGTAGTTTCTTTCCTCTTGCTTATTTTATTTTGATTGGTAGTTTCTTTCCTTTTTTAAAAAACAAAAAACAAAAAGAGAACTAATATTAGTCTAAAAATTGTACCACCGAAAAAACAAAAGCGAATGAGCAGAATCATATATGCACAAAAAGACCAACCATTAAGGGAAGAAAAAACAAAGGAAAGTAATCTGTCATGCCTTGAAAATTCCTTGTCCTTATACGATTTATCCTTGCAAAGATTGTCGTAAAAATGAAAATATTATATTGTCATAAGGGGTGGAATAGGGGGAGTAATGTGAGAGCGAATATTGCCAATGTTAGCTCAATTTTGCAAACATGGAGTAAGATCAAATTTGGCATAGTATCTCATAAACCCTTAGGGCTTTAAAACAGAAGTTGACCCAACACTACTATAAAATAGACTTTTTAATATCGATTATTTTTTATTTTCAACATCGATTTTTAATCGATATTGAAACCACCGATGTTAAGAGTGTCAATGTTAAAATCAGTTTTCAAAAATCGATGTTAACATACATTACACAACATTGATTTTTAAGAAAACCAATTGATGTGTTGCTAACACATCTTAGTTTTAGGCTAGTTTTAGGTTATAATTCAATTAAATCATTAGGAATTAGATTAGAATAGGCTAAGTTTATCATTTATAATTAATTTTATCTCATTCAGTTCCAAAGCATGATTTCAGGGCCAAAAGGAAGAGATTTAAGCCAAAAAGAAGAAGAAAACCAAGTTGAAGGTCTCGCGCGGATCGCGCTAGATCCCGCGCGAGTCGCGCCATAAGCAAAGTTCAACCTTTCAACTCAAAGCAGTCACACGATCAGCGTGAAAGTCAGCGCGAGTAGCGTGGAAACATGCAGGGACCAGCCATTCAGCTCAAACAAGCCACGCTATCAGCATGAAAGGCTGCGCTAACAGCGCCACTAAGCCGCAAAGCCCACGCGATCAGCACGAGATCCTGCGCCAGTAGTGCCATAAAGATTTTGTTTCCTGATTTAAATTATCTGGCTCGAAAATACAGAGGAAGAAGATGCTTTGTTACCCAAATTAAACCATACGAAGGTAATTATAAAAAGGGACCTCTGGGCTGAAGAAAAACATCTTTGGACAACACTCTTTACACTCGGAAGCCATTGGAAATCACTTTTACATAGAATCAAGGCTAGGGTTTATTGAAGAACAATGTCTCCTCTGTATGCTTTGGTTTTCTTGATGACTATGTCAGGCTAAATTCTGTATTGTGGTTAGGCCAAGAACCAATGTAAACTCCTCTGTAATTTGACTGGTATTGAATGAGATTGTTATGATTGCTTTATTTTACTCTATTCTTAATTGTTATAGTCTTTCTTAGAATTGACCATTCTATTTAAGTTCTGAGGGTTAGGATTCGCAATAGGGATGTTGGGATTCTAATTTCTGACATGAGTAAGATAACAATTGTTCATTGCCTAGGGATAGGGATGCATGATTGCAGAACTTTATAATATATTCTTTTAAATGCTTAGCTTGATAGAAATCACTAAGGGATTAGGGTTTTGATTCAGGTTAAAGGGTTA
>PYAF01006153.1:309625-320663 GCA_007407185.1 Glycine tomentella
GTCTCAGGGCAAGAGGCCCATCAGAGACTAGACTGCTTGGCTGAGGAGCAGCATAGAGAGCATGAAGGCTCCATTTTGATTTGTTGTGATATAGTTCTGTATACCCCTTCTGAGGGTTGATATTCTTTTGTAGCACCGTGTGTGGTGTGAACCTGAGATGTATATATTGTACAGAACTTTGATGATATGTATATGATACTTTCCCTGAGTACATGTGTATGTTTATATTGATTGTTACTCTACCTAAAGATCTGTTATCTGTCTTATTATGTTGATTTTGATAAACTGGATCAGCAGGGGTGTGATTTTATGGTTCTGTTATGTGATTCCATACATAATGTATCAAGAAAACGATCCTATGTTTCCGCTGAGCTATTTTAATTGATGTTTTATGTGTTAATCTGATATTATTAATGATAACACGTCGGAGGCCTACGGGGTATTACACACTGTCATTCCTCTAATTATGGAGGTCATTTTGGTGCAAATAGGACTGCACAGAAAGTCTTGCAATGTGGCTATTATTGGCCAACACTTTTCAAGGATGCCAAGGACTTTGTAGTGCAGTGTGATAGCTGTCAAAGAACAGGTAATATTTCTCGCAAAGATGAGATGCCATTGAACAACATCCAAGAAGTTGAGCTGTTTGATGTGTGGGGGATTAATTTCATGGGGCCTTTCCCTAAATCATTCTCCAATCAATACATCTTGGTTGCTGTGGATTATGTGTCCAAGTGGGTTGAGGCAGTGGCTTTACCCACCAATGATGCGAAAGTGGTTGTTTCATTCTTGAGGAAGAACATTTTCACCCGCTTTGGGGTGCCAAAGGCCATAATCAGTGATGGGGGAACTCACTTCTGCAACAAGCAATTTGACAGCTTGTTAGCTAAATATGGAGTCAAGCACAAGGTAGCTACCCCATATCACCCTCAGACGAGTGGCCAGGTAGAAATCTGTAACTGAGAACTAAAAAGAATCCTAGAGAAGACTATTGGAACATCAAGAAAAGACTGGGCTAAAAAGCTAGATGATGCGCTGTGGGCTTACCGGACTGCATTCAAAACTCCTATAGGTATGTCTCCTTTTCAGCTAGTTTACGGTAAGTCTTGCCATCTCCCTATTGAAATGGAACACAAAGCCATGTGGGCAACCAAATTTTTTTAAACTTTGAACTGTCAAAAGCTAATGAAAAAAGGTTGCTTCAGTTGAATGAATTAGATGAGTTCAGGTTAGCTGCATATGAGAATGCCAGGATCTATAAAGAGAAGACAAAGAAGTGGCATGACAATCAAATCCGCCCAAAGGAATTCGTTCCTGGCCAACAAGTTCTGTTGTACAATTCTCGCCTGCGACTCTTTCCAGGAAGTTAAAGTCACGATGGTCCAGTCCATTTCTTGTGCGAGAGGTCTACCCTTATGGCACAGTGGAAATTTCTCCCTTGGACAGTGACAGATCTTTCAAGGTAAATGGTTATAGATTGAAGCACTATTTCGGAGGGGAAGTGGATAGAAACGCGGTTTCTGTTCCACTTAATTCCACAGATGATTAACAGCCAGAAGCATCTAGCTCAAGACGTAAAATGAGCACTTCTAGGAATTCTTTCTGAGAAATTGATTACTGATGTAAATACTTAGGTTCCTTAAGTTCTTTTTGATTTGATAGCATTAGATTTATATTTCTGCATGTTTAAATTTTAGTCATTTTAGGTTTCATGCATGTTTAGTTAATAAAATCAAAAGCTTTACAAAAAGAAAGAAAAAGGCTGTCAAAAGGCATGGCGCTAACCACGCCAGGTTTCGCGCTAAACGCACCAATATGCGACTGCTTCACGTTAATCGCGTGACCCACCACGCTGACAGTGTCATCAATTCGTGGCCTATATCCACTCACCACGCTAACAGCGTGAAACTCGCGCTAATAGCGCGAGATGTTCGAACCAAAGCATTGCATCTGCATCATTTCACGCTAATCGCGCCAATTGTTCGAACCAAGTGCCCAATTTTCAAGGTTCCACGCTACTCGCGTGGATGGTGGCGCTAACCGCGCCAAGCTTTCGAATCTAAGAACCTTCAAGCTCAAATTCACACGAATAGCGCCAAAAATGGCGCTATCAGCGTCATAAGGGCGCCTCAAGTGGTCTAATTTTTCCAATCCACGCTGTTTGCGTGAAGTATCGTGCTAGTCGCACGAAATGGACAAAAAGGAAAGCCTTCCAGTGACTAATGGTGCTAATCGTGCCAAGTGCCGCGTTGATCGCGTGAGACAGCGAAAACTGTTTTTAATTTGAATCAAATCAAATCGCGGGATTGTGCTTTCTTCTCCAAAACTTCTCCCCAAGTCTCGCTTGAACCTCCAGCATTCCCATCAATCACCATTATCACCTTAAGAGCCTAACCCTACACCATTATATACTCTCGCCCTCCATAGCGTCCATACTCTCAGTCTCTCTCTCGCATTCCCTATCAGTCTCATTTCCTCTCTGCAAAGTTGAACCTAAGGGACCTAGGCTTGCAGAAAAATAAAAGTGTGCAGAAAAATAAAAGTATCATATATATGCAGAAAAATAAAAGTGTGCAGAATGTCAAACTGTCAAATGCATAATCCAAAATAAACAGAAAAACAATAAAAATAAAACTAAGTCCTGTCACTCCTCTCCCTCTCCTCTCTCCTCTCTCATCAATAGCCTCAGCCTCTGAAGCCTGTGGTGGCTTAGGGATGGCTGCATCAACCTCTACAGCAGCTGAGGGATTAGGAGTAATGTCTGCAGTAGTAGCTGGTGGTGGTACTATCATGGGAAGCTGGTATTCGCTGGGAGGAACGCCGAGATGTCTGCATACAGCTTCCCACATGCGAGTCTGAAGTGTCATCTGTGTACGCACGAACTCTTGAAAAGCCAAGTAACTCGGGGAGTCTGCATAGAGTGGCTCACATGTAGGAGCTGTGAGTGCTGGTGGTGCTGGCTCTGCATGCTGGGGATCATCTGGTAATGGTGCATCTCTGAGGCTCTGATGATCTGCTCCTCAGTAGCGCTCGTCACAGTGTCTAGATAAGTCTTGTGGTCCATCAATGATGCAATCTGCACATCCATAGGCTCGTCATCCAAGATTTCTACACCCGCATGGCGACACAGGTGCAGAATCAAGGACGAATGGGCCAGCCAAGACTTGCTGTTGGCGTCCTGGATCATATGAAGAATGCGGTTAGAAAGAAGGTTAGAAATGTAGAGGTTACCTTCACCCCGGAGTGTGTAACGTAGGGTAGCCCTCTCCACATTCACATCAGTCATATTAGTAGAAGGGATGACTGTGTGGTTAATGAACTGATGCCAGAAAGCTGCATCTCCAACCAGGTCATGCTTCCGCAGCTTCTTTGGTATGTAATCAAGCCCTGATTTGGGCTACGAAGCGGTGTAGCAGCCTGTAATGGCCCTGCGGATGGTGGTGGCCAGCTGCAGGTACCTCGTCACTGTACATCTTCGTCAGGGCGTCGGGCTGCATCCTGTAAAAGAGCTGGCTGAAGTCGCACCCTTCAAGTGGGTCATATCTGGTGTCTAGGAAGCGCTCAATGGTCTTCTCGTCGAAGGGGACTTGGATGCCCCTGACCCATGAAAGTCTGCTACGTGCTACGGTGGTTGGGTCAACGTTGGCGAGGAACTCTTTCAGAATAGCGCTGGAGCTGGGTTCGGGGAAACTGACCAGCCTCTGCCACTGACATCTCAAGATCACCTCTAGTACCGGGTTCAATTCCCAGATGTGCTCTTTTCGGTGGTTCACATCAAGCTGCAATTTCAATTATGTACACATAGCAATCCACTGATACCATAGAACAATTAGCATTTTAACAGGGATTACCAATTTGGATTCTCAGATTTGGATCAAAATTCAATCACAGAACAAATATCATTTTCAAGTAATTCAAGTTTCCAGCACCAAGAAAATATTCAGAAGCAATGGATCAACCATATTGACAATAAAAGGCATAGTCCAATTGGTTTAATTTAGTTTATTTACAAGCAAGATATGGGTCCTCCATTCCCAGATTTAGATCCCTTACATACACCAAACCAGATATAATTCATGCAATTCATGCAGAAACCAATTTCAAAATTCACTAATTTGATAAGAGAACCAGATGCACATTATGAAAAGGAAAAGAATAGCACCATCTGAATTCCCAGATTTTGCTTCCTTATATGCACCAACAATTCAGAGTTCAAGCATTTCATGTAAGCACAGTCACAACATTAACCATTGATTCAAGCAATTCACATTTCAAGCATTAGGGTACCTGCAAGTTCACAATTTCAGCTCAACCTGCACAAGATCTAAAACTAATTTTATTCACAACTTTAGACTAGCCTCAATGATTCCCAGATTTAGGACATTACATGTTCAGGCCTAGTTCAAAATTTCTAATTGAAAAACCCAATTACTTCAATTCACCAAACAACAGCTGTATTATTCAACAGAACATGCACAAACTGGCTTACCATTTGGTTTGCACAATTAAACCAGTTTGTGGACAAGTTCAACATGCATTCATTAGTGGATTTAATCACAAATGGACAGTCTATATTAGGGTCTAGTTTATATTCAGCAATTAAGTAGACCTTGCAAAATAGCTTTCCCAATTGTGCTCCACATTTCCAAATTCCAATCAATAGATAATGAACAAATCTCCAATCACTAAGGAATTCAATCCTATCAGTTAAAGCATAGTACAAACACATAATCAAATCAATTCCATAGGCCTATGCTTTAATCAGATCATATCATTCAAATCATCAAAATGGAAAGACTTTATACATTTAGGGTCTGATGCAAATTCAAATTCAAGCAGTTAAGTGGCCCTTGCAAATGGATTTTCAATTGTGCACTGGATTCCCAAGTTGAAATTACTCAAGTATGCACATTGTGATCACATCCTACAATAATCACTAAGTTTGGTTCATTCAGAATGTGATGCAAGCATATTCCAGGCACAAAACAGATATATATGCAACCACTAACAATTAATGTGCTTTATCCAACTAACATTCAAAGTGTCAACCAATCAATTGAGTTCAGTTCAATCAAACAGTCTTGAGTTCATCCCCTATGCCAAATTAACATCTGTTGAGCCAAACATGAAAAAATTCAATAAAATCATGCCTCCAACAGAATTTATATACAAAAACACACAAGCAAGTTCAGTACCCATCAACATTAAAGATCAAAATCAATAAGAGCATAAGCAATGGTCAAGATCAATTGATTTACTACCCTAAGGTTTGGCCATGAGACTCATCAAAACTTAATGTGAGGGACCCTAGGGCAATGAGATTTGGGTCTCTAGTGCTTGTGAACCATACTATTATTCTATACAAAGCAATTTCAGTTCCAGAAGATTACCTTGTCTCCAACCATTGCAAACTTGGTTTCCTAGGTTCAAAGAGAAAATGCGATCGAGAGGGAGTGCAAGAGAGAGTGAATGCGAGGGAGGTGTTTGAGAGAGAATTGAGGGTGGGTTGGGTAGGCTTTTAAGAGTGAGAAGGTGAGGGAGAGTGGTTAATAGTGGTGCTGGGGTCTGGGCGAAACTTAGGGAGCAGTTTTGGGGAAGATAGGGAATGAGGCCCGCGTTCTGATTGTTTCAAATTAAAAACCATCTGCGACATCTTGCGCGATTAGCGCAAAAATCGGCGCGATCTGTACGAAGGTTCACTGAAAAGGCTTCTCTCTCGGCATCTTCACGCGATCCGCGCGGAATCTCGTGCCAGTAGCGTGGATGAAAAAATTTTAGGCCAATTAGTGCGTCCTTTTGACGCTGATGGCACCACTGCCAGTGCTAGTCGCGTGGTTTTGCTCTGGAAGGGCTTTTGGCTCGAAAGCTTGACGCGGTTAGCATGGATATCCACGCGGTTAGCGCAGAACCTTGAAGTTTGGGTAATTGGTTCGAACCATTGGCGCTAGTCGCGCCGTGCACCACGCTATTAGCGTGAGATAATGCAAAAACATTAGCTTTGATTTGAGCAGACCACGCGATTAGCGTGAGGTTCCACGCGTTTAGCGTGAAAATTGAGCATGAACCACGAATTGATGACGCTGTCAGCGCTATTGATCACGCGATTGGCGTAGATTGGCCGCTTATTGGCACGGTTAGTGCCACCCCTGGCGCGGTTAGCGCCATTCCTTTGGACAACTTTTTTCTTTTCTTTTTATTTTATTAACCTAACTAAAATGAAATGCTACCTAAATTGACTACAAATGAAACATGCATAATGATAAACCTAAGCCACCAAAATTTAAAAAGACTTAAATTCCTACGTATGTACATCACTAATTGCTCATTTAACGTCTTGAGCTAAACGCCTCTTGCTTTCTAGTCCTCTGTGGAATTCAGTGGGATAGAAACTGCGTTTCTGTCCACATCCCCTCCGAAATAATGCTTCAATATGTAGACATTTACCTTGAAAGCTCGGTCACTGTCCAAGGGAGAAATTTCCACTGTGCCATAAGGGTAGACCTCTCGCACAAGGAATGGTCCGGACCATCATGACTTTAACTTACCTGGAAATAGTCGTAGGCGAGAATTGTATAGCAACACTTGTTGGCCAGGAACGAATTCCTTTGGACTGATTTGATTGTCATGCCACTTCTTTGTCTTCTCTTTGTAGATCCTGGCATTTTCATATGCAGCTAACCTGAACTCATCTAATTCATTCAACTGAAGCAACCTTTTTTCGTTAGCTTTTGACAGTTCAAAGTTTAAAAATTTGGTTGCCCACATTGCTTTATGTTCAAGTTCAATAGGGAGGTGGCAAGCCTTACCATAGACAAGTTGAAAAGGGGACATACCTATAGGAGTTTTAAATGCAGTCCTGTAAGCCCATAGAGCATCATCTAGCTTCTTAGCCCAGTCTTTTCTTGATGTGCTAACAGTTTTCTCAAGGATTCTTTTTAGTTCACGGTTGGAAATCTCTACCTGGCCACTTGTCTGAGGGTGATAAGGGGTAGCCACTTTGTGTTTGACTCCATACTTTGCCAACAAGCTGTCAAATTGCTTGTTACAGAAGTGAGTCCCTCCGTCACTGATTATGGCCCTTGGCACCCCAAATTTGGTGAAGATGTTCTTCCTCAAGAATGAGACCACCACCTTGGCATCATTGGTTGGCAAAGCTGTTGCTTCCACCCACTTGGAAACATAATCCATAGCAACCAAGATGTATTGATTGGAGAATGATTTAGAGAAAGGCCCCATGAAATCAATCCCCCACACATCGAACAACTCAACTTCTTGGATGTTGTTCAGCGGCATCTCATCTCTGCGAGAAATATTACCTGTCCTTTGACAGCTATCACACTGCACAACAAAGTCTTTGGAATCCTTGAAGAGTGTTGGCTAATAGTAGCCACATTGCAAGACTTTGTGCGCTGTTCTATTTGCACCAAAATGGCCTCCATAATTAGAGGAATGATAGTGCCACAGAATATTTGGCACGTCGGTTTCAACTACACATCTGCGGATAACATTGTCAGTGCATTGAAAGTATAAGAAAGGGTTATCCCAGAAATACCTTCTCGTATCATGTAAAAACTTTTTCCGCTGCTGCCAATTTAAGACTTCAGGCATGACTCCAGCAGCTTTAAAATTAGCCATGTTTGCATACCATGGACTGAATTGCACAACAAGCACTTGCTCATCAGGGAAAGACTCATTGATTTCAATCTCTAGTCCATCTTGCAAGTCTTTCTCCTGAATCCTAGACAAGTGGTCAGCCACCTTGTTCTCTACTCCAGCTTTATCTCTGATCTCCAAATCGAATTCCTGTAACAATAACATCCAACGCAGCAAGCGTGGCTTTGCATCTTGTTTGTTCAGCACGAATTTAAGAGCTGCATGGTCAATATACACAATAACCTTGGAACCAACTAAATAAGATCTGAATTTGTCTAAAGCATACACTACAGCTAGCATTTCTTTTTCTGTTGTGGCATAATTAACTTGTGCCTCATTTAGGATTTTGCTAGCATAGTATATGACATGTAAACGCTTCTCCTTTCTCTGGCCTAAAACTGCACCGACTGCATAAGCACTAGCATCACACCTAAGTTCAAAAGGCAAACTCCAATCTGGAGCTATCAAAATAGGTACAGTGGTGAGTTTGTGTTTTAAGGTGTTAAATGCCTCAAGACAAGCATCGATGAAGCAAAATTCAGTGTCTTTCTCCAACAATTGACTAAGTGGTTTTGAAATCTTGGAGAAGTCCTTGATGAACCTTCTGTAAAAACCTGCATGGCCTAAAAAGCTACGAACACCATTCACATTAATAGGAGGAGGTAATTTCTCAATTAGTAACAATTTAGCTCTATCTACCTCTATTCCCATTTCAGAAATTTTATGGCCTAATACAATACCTTCCCTGACCATGAAGTGACATTTTTCCCAGTTTAAGACTAAGTTTGTCTCTTGACATCTTTTTAAAACTTTAGCTAAGTTATCTAAGCATGAAGTAAAGCAAGAGCCAAAAAAAGAAAAGTCATCCATAAATACCTCAAGGCCTTTCTCTACCATATCAGAGAAAATGGATAGCATGCATCTCTGGAAGGTTGCAGGTGCATTACAAAGCCCAAATGGCATTCTTCTGTAAGCAAACACTCCAAAAGGACATGTGAAGGCTGTGTTTTCTTGGTCCTCTGGTGCTACTGGGATTTGATTATACCCAGAGTACCCATCAAGGAAGCAATAATAGTCATGACCAGCTAGCCTTTCATGCATTTGGTCCATGAAAGGGAGTGGAAAATGGTCCTTCCTAGTTGCATCGTTAAGCCTCCTGTAGTCCACACACATTCTCCAGCCTGTAATGGTTCTTGCGGGGATCAAGTCATTATTGTCATTTTGGATGACTGTCATGCCCCCTTTCTTTGGAACGGTTTGGACTGGACTTACCCAAGCTGTGTCTGAAATAGGATATATCATACCTGCATCTAACAACTTGACAATCTCTTTTCTTACCACTTCCTTCATTGTGGGATTGAGTCTCCTTTGTGGCTGCCTTACAGGTTTCACATCACTTTCCATGAGAATTTTATGAGTACAGAAGGAAGGATTTATACCTTTAAGATCGGAAATAGACCAGCCAATGGCTGTCTTGTGCTCCTTGAGTACTTTCAGCAATTTTTCTTCCTCATGCCATTCCAGCCCTCTGTTGATTATGACTGGATATGTTTCTTGCTCACCTAAGAACACATATTTCAAGTGTTCAGGCAATTCCTTCAGCTCTACCTTAGGTGCTCCAGCTGGAATGTCATCTTCCTTCTTTTCTAGCTCTTACAGTACAGGTTCACTGTTTTCTGCTGTGGAATCTTGATCTGCAGTGCTCAATTCTGCAGCAAATTCTGTTTCTGCAATATTTTCTGCTGCTGCATTTTCTTCTGCAGTATTTCCTGCTGCAGTATTCTCTGCATCTGCTGTTGTTGTTATTTCCGTTGTCATACCTGCACAAATCACATTATCCAACACATCTAGCCTAAAACAATCATGTTCATTGGCTGGATGTTTCATGGCATCGAACACATTAAAAACAACAGACTCATTATCCATTCCCAATTCAAGCTTTCCCTGCTCTACATCTATTAAGGCCCTAGCAGTTGCTAAAAATGACCTTCCCAACAGTAGAGGGATTTCACTTTCACCCTCCATATCTAAGACTATAAAGTCTGCAGGAAATATGAATTTATCTACTTTCACTAAAACATCCTCAATTACCCCTGATTGTTTCCTTAATGAACGGTCTGCCAGTTGCAGGGAAACTCTAGTGGGTTTCAATTCAGAGATACCTAGGGACTTACACATTGGCAATGGCATTAAATTTATGCTAGCCCCTAAATCACAAAGTGCCCTCCCTACATTGATATTTCCTATGGCTATAGGTGTAACACCTCTAGTGACTCTCTCGTGCTTGATTGATTTTAATTAAAAACTCGTGTCCTTTTTGTATTAAAATGATCTTAGTTGTAAATTTTTATCGAAAATTCTTTTTGCCTTGCTTGCTAATGATTTGTTCGTAGTCTAAACGATTTTCCTCACCACGGTTCATATAATAAGAATACAGTCCATGATACAGTCCAAATACAGTATCCAAAATAATATACAGACAACTTATCACAAATTACATGCCACAAAAAATTACAAGTCACAGCATACAGTTTCTCATCAAACTTCTTCAACAATCTTCATCTACATCTCATGCTTTCCTGTTCCTCTGCTCGCCCAAATGAATTGGGGTCATCACAGGTGTCAACCACAGACACAACTCGGGTAAGTTTATTCCAAACATAGTTTGAATAATATAAGCACAGATAGATAAAATTCACACAACTTATACAATGTACAGATCATCATACATATACCCATTGTGCGATGTATAAGATGCATGCTCGTGTTTTTTATATGATGCATGATTGAGATCTCAGCTTATCATAAAATCAACATCAGTGGCCACAGTCAGATAGCCCCATTCCAGTGGCACACCTATCCATTCAGTCGGGGTAGGGCAGGGGCACGTAGGAATGTCACCTCCACCTATGGGATCATCATGGTGGTGTGGTCCTCCCTAAAACACACTACCCCCCAGTTCACACCTCTGAACGCATGGACTCGGTTCAGCTATCTGACAAACAACTCCACAGATTAACCCCCGCAAGGCATAATTCCATGGATTAACCCCCGCCAGGCATATGCATATGAAATGCATGAATGATTCATTTTATCCAGTCTTTAACTATCATTGCAACTCATGGCATATATTTTTAGAACCACACATAAAGCTTATGTCCATCATCCCATAAAACTTTACATCATAATCTCAGTATACAGCCATGATTCACCACAACCTTTGGAATCCATAAATAATCACAACATCTTTAACAACACAAGGATTTCAATATTTCATCATCATAACACAATTCTTACTTTGTTTCTCAACATCAAAATCATAAACCACCAAACAACATGTTAAAAGTACATATAGAATTACACATGAAAGATCACATAACTTATT
>PYAF01006153.1:320763-332786 GCA_007407185.1 Glycine tomentella
ATGTGCTTTATGGAAACACTCAACAACACATGTGAAATCACATAGTTATTCCTTTAAAACATTCAATCATGCAAGTATACTACATATCCAACAATAAAGGTTCAAATCCACAATACTTAAACATCTTTTATTCTTTGTGACAAACTATCAAACACCTGGTGTGCAATATAGAATACTTGTAAAAGAAAACTACTTAACATTATTTTCCACATCCTAGACACATTTCCAACCAATTTCTAGCACCAAATTAAACATAGATACTTAAGGAATCATAACATAATTCACGGCCAACATCACATATGTCAACATATTTTATTTAACAACTATAACTTTAAACGATTGTTTTCTTAATGACAATTAGACTACCTTTAATTTTTTTTGGTTAATTCCTACTCTTCTTTATTTAATTCAAGTTATTCATCCAACACTTAGTTATTTAAATTTGAATCAAGTTACTTAGTCAAATAGTCATTCAAGCTCTTTGGGACATTTTATCAAACACCTAGTTTACAAGCTTCATGAAATCAAACAAGGAATCATTATTCAAACTAAGCTCAACATAAACTCCCCATACCTTGGTCTCCTAAGCTTTTTGGACAGCTTTTCCTTATTTGAACTTGAAGAATTCTTGCTCCTAAAGTGGCTAATATTCACGTGAGAAACTTAAGATGAAAAGCTTTGGGTTTGCTTTAGGTAAAAGGTGATTTAGAAGGAAAATAAAATGGAAGGCTTTTGGTGGAATGTTTGCACGGTTTTGGACTCCTTCGGCTGTCCAATTTTAAGCTATTCTCCTCGTTTTATAGGCTAGATGAATTGGTTTTAAGGAAAAAAATCTTGAAAAGCTATGATTGCCTTGCTTTTTATTTGTTTTCCTTTGATTGACTAATGTTTTAGGACCTTACAAGTGTCCTAATTCTACATTTTTCTGAAGCTTTCTTCATCCATCTTCATTTGCACGTGGATGCTAGGCTTAGAGGGCAAGTCTTTCAAGTGCTTTCCTTGTGGAATACTAGCTTAGTCATAAAATTTTTGCCCAAAACCCGTGCTACAAAAATATTTATTCTGAATTGTTTAACCATTGGATCTCTTTAAAATGTTAATGGTATACTCCTAACTTACATATCTAGCTTTTGACCGTTGGGATCTTTGAAATAAGGCCTAGAGATGTCTGCGTTTTCTGCTCAAGGAAACAAAATAAAATTTGCTTCAAATATCTTTTAAGCATTTATGACTAGCTTTCCATTTGGACCAATTAGCAAGTTCCTAAGCCTCTTAAACATCCATGTGTCCATTCTTGAAGTTTCTTAGAGCTTTTCTCCATTGATCTTGCATCATATGGTCAAGGCTTGATTTAGAAATCCAAATAAATCCACTTTTCCTTTATTACCTATAATAGCAAAATTCTAATTTCTTATTGGTCCATGTTGCCTTGAATTATTAAAATTACTAAACTAACTCATTGAAGAAACCTTTTCTTTCCACCATTAAGAGAAAACTCTATAGATTATGTTCATCCCCTTCTTATAATTTTCTGACACCTGAGTTAGTCTAGATTAAGCTCTTTTCAACCTATCTTCCAAAATCTGGAAAAATTCTATTTTAGGGTTTTCTGCCTCCCACCTTGCTGATACTTGGTTATCTAAAAGTATTTTATCCTATAGTCAGGTTCCCACAAATTTCTGAAGTCATTTTGGTCATTTTTGTCCTAAGGGTATTTTGGTAATTTTACTACTCACTCTAGGGGCAAAATCGTTATTTTCAAAAAATGTTCAGGATATCTCTGTAATTGTTACTCTAAGGTTATCTTTGGTTATTTATAACCCATCTGAGAATATTTATAACATTTCTTCCTTAAATGTCTTGCCGGACTTCCTAGGGCAATTTGGTCATTAATAAAATATCCAGGGATATTTTGGTCATTTAGTGCCTCAGGGACCTATCTGTCATTTTTGAAATTGTCCAAGGATATTTATGTCATTTTCAAAAGGGACATATGTGTCTTTTTTCAAAATGTTTAAGGGTATTTTCATCATTTTTCTCAATTCTTTTGTACTGCCTTTAACCCTAGTAATTGACTGTCATTCCCCTAAATTTTGGGGTGTTACAATAGGGATGTTGAAACTTTCAGGGTCTTTCAATTTAGGTGGAAGCTTTCTTTGAATGATGGCATTGCACTCTTCAGTAAGTGCTATGGTCTCACAATCCTACAGTTTATGTTTCTTAGACAAAAGCTCTTTCATGAATTTTACATAGTTAGGCATATTGGCTAATGCCTCAGCAAATGGTATATTAATGTGTAACTTTTTGAACATGTCTAAAAACCTGACAAACTGCTGTTTCTGAAGTTGTTGCTTGGTCTGCACTAGATATGGGGGTTTCTCAAAGCGAGAGAAATCTCATTTCTTCTTTGGAGGTGCAGAATCTTGGTCTTTAGAATTTTCTGCAGCTTTTTCTTTATCTGTATCAGCTGCTGCATTTTTCTTCTCAGCTTCCTTTCTACTCACTTGAGGCTTTTCTGGTGGAGTAAGTATCTTACCACTTCTGGTTGTAATAGCCTTGGCATGTTCCCTTGGTTTATCACAATGTCACTTGGGAACTGTCTTGGTGGTCTCTCAGCCAACTGTTTTGCAAGCTGACCAATCTGGTTTTCCAGGTTTCTGATGGAAGCATCTTGGTTTATTCTGTGAGCTCTGGTCTCATTTATAAAGGCATTGGTAGCCTGGCTGTGTTCTGTTGTTGTTTTGGACAGCTGCATTACTACCTTTTCAAGTTCAGAAATCTCCTTGTTGGGAATAGCTGGAGGTTGGAGGTAATTGTTAGACTTGTAGTCTAAACCGCCTCCTTGGAATTTTCTCTGATAGCTGTTTCCCGGAGCAAAATTATGGTTTCTCTGGTATGGCTGCTGCTGTCACTGATCATTCCAAATGCCATTAGCCTGCACAGGGTCAGCTCCAACAAGAATAGGGCATTCATTAGATTCATGCTCACCTTGGCAGTACTCACAGATGATATGTGGTTTACTGGCTGCAACTTGGGCTGCAGAGACTTGTAATCTATCAATTTTCTCAGTCGACTTGGCCAGTTGTTGGGCCAAAATCTTCTGCTCTGCAAGCATTGCATCATTGCTGGATAGTTGGATTGGTTCTCTCTTTGGCTGAATGGTTATACTCTCATTTTCATTACGAGCCAAAGAATTAATAAGCTCATATGTCTGAGCTGCAGTCTTGGACCTTATAGTACCCCTGCTACAACATTAACAATCATGCGTGATTCATGAGTCACACCATTAAAGAAAATAGTACCTGCTTACCCACAGGCATGTCATATTGTGGACATCTCCTGATCAATTCTTGGAATCTGTTCTAAGTAGCACACAGGGATTCTCTTCCATTCTGAGTGAAGTTGGTAATCTCATTTACCAACCTGTTGTATTTGTCCATGGAAAAGTATTGAGCGAAAAATCTTGAGACTACGTCGTCCCAAGTAGTGATGCTATTTGATGATTGTCTGTTCAACCATCTCAGTGCATGTCCCTTAACAGCAAAAGGGAATAGGCTGAGTCTTACAGCATCATCTAAGATCCCTTGGTGTCTGATAGTGTCACAGATTCTCAGAAATCTGTCAATGAAATCATGAGGGTCTTCAAAATCTTCCCCACCAAACTAACTGCGTTCCACCAATGCTATCAATGACGGATTAATGTCAAAGTGGTTTGCTTGGATTGGTGGTCTCACAATACCGGAGTTTGGTCTTGTGAACATAGGAGCCAGAATATCCTCCATTAGTTCATCCTCTGGTCTTGGTCTGGGCTGATTATGTTGTTCTTCAGCCATCTCTGCTTCAGCCTCTAATTTAGGGATTGAATCAAAGTCAAAATTTTTAGCTACTCTCCTTCTTTGTCTGGCTAGCCTCCTTCTGATAGTTCTCTCTATTTCAGGATCGAACTGTAACTCTTCAGAATTGACTGAACCTCGCATAAAACTCAGAGAAGTGATTAGTAACAAAAATTCCAATTTCAAAGATTAAAATTACTGTAAAATCGGTTTACCAATCCCCGGCAACGGCGCCAAAAACTTTTTGCGACACGGCAAGTGCACCACTCGTTTCAAGTAATAAAGTGGGTAAGTAAGTATCGTCTCCACATGGATTGGTGTGAATTCTCAGTAATTTGTAGTCTAAGCAATTGGAAAGGAAAAATAAATTGTTTGTGAAGAATTTGTTGTTGTGTGTTGAGTGTTGAAAAATAAAGACAGAAATTAAAAGAATTAAAATGCAATTAAAGGAAGATTTGTAACCAATGAAAGGAATAATTGTGGTCAAGACGCAATCCCCTTTGTTCCCTACCTCTTTCACTTAACTGGTTATCAAGTTTGATTGTTTCTGATTGCTCAGAGAATAAATCTTTCCTAATTTAGTTAATCCCCTAATCCCTTAGTGAATTAACCCTTTACCCTGAATCAAAAACCTAATCCCTTAGTGAATTCTATCAAGTTAAGCATTTAAAAGACTATACTATAAGTTTCTGCAATCACGCATCCCTATCCCTAGGCAATGAACAATTGTTATTTTACTTGGGTCAGAAATTAGAATCCCAACATCCCTATTGCGAATCCTAACCCTCAGTACTTAAGTAGAATGGCCAATTCTAAATAAGAATAAAACAATTAAAAACAGAGTAAAATAAAACAATCATAACAATCTCATTCAATACCAGTCAAGTTACAGAGGAGTTCACATCGGTTCTTGGCCTAACCACAATACAGAGTTTAGCTTGACATAGGCTTCAAGAACACCAAAGCATACATGAAGAACATGATTCTGCAGTAAACCCTAGCTTTGATTCTATGTAAAACTGAATTCCAGAGGTTTAGAATGATAAAATCTGATGTAGAGTGTGCTTTCTTCAGTCCCAGAGGCCTTTCTTTTATAGAATGGTTTAATTTGGGTAACAAAACCTCTTTCTGTGCCAATTTTCGAACCAGATATTTTTAAATAAGGCAACAGTATCTTCGTGGCGCGACTTGCGCGGGACTCCGTGCTGATCGCTCGGGACTTGCGGCTTTATGGCGCTGATGGCGCAGATTCCACGCTACCAGCGTGAAGTCTTCGAGCTGATTTGGCTGGTCCTTGCATGCTTCCACGCTACTCGTGCTGGATCTCACGCGGATGGCATGGCTTCTTCGAATTTGTGGTGCTACTAGCGTGGGCTTCCACGCTGATCGCGTGGAGTCTTCGAGTTGATTTGGCTGCTTTAAGGTGTATGGCGCTAATCGCGCGAGAGTTGGCGCGATCCGCGTGGCTTGTTCGAGACTGAGACTTGTATTTTGGCCTATGGCGCGACTTGCGCGGGATCTGGCACGATCAGCACGAGTCCTTCGACTTTGTTTTCCTCTTCTTTTGGCTTGAATCTCCTATTTTTGCCCTGAAATCACAAATTGGTAATGAAATGAGATCAAATGGAATATAAATAACAAACTAACCTATTCTATTCTATTTTCCTAACTATCTAATTAAAATTGTAACCTAAAACTAGCCTAAAGCTAAGATGTGTTTGCAACACATCAAGCTACAAGTCAAAGGAACTTGTATTCTCACTTCTTGAATTGTCACTTTACATGGTGTTTCACTCCCACTAACTTCACCATCTTCAATGAACCTAGCATTTCCAGTTTCTATAATCCTTGGAGTATGATCAAGACAGTAAAATCTATACCTTTTTGACTTTTATGGATAACCAATGAAATAAGCACTGATTGTTCTTGTATCCAATTTCTTTTCTTGTGGGTTATAGTATCTAATTTCTGCCTAGCAACCCTAAATATGCAGGTGCCTTAAGCTAGGTTTCCTTCCCATCCATAGTTCAGAAGGAGTCTTTGGACTACTTATAACGACTTCGTTTAATTTCCTTATTTTAATCTATTACGTTGATTCCCTTTTTATCGACTACATTTTTATTTTACTGAAAAATTTTTCCACGTGATTCGATTACGAAAAATATTCTAAACGATTTGCTACGTTGGAATGATGTAACATATTACGTAGTCTAGTTAATTTAAGCATAGTTAAATAAAACAGTTCGTGTACAGTCATCCATAATAAAATACAGACCATTATCAAGTAGTACCCTATAAATTACATAACTCTCAAAAGCAGTCACAGTAAATGATATCACCCATATATCAAGCCAAAACACAGCATAAAACTCATCAAGCTTCTCCATGTCTCAGCTAATCACTGTTCCTCTGCTCGCCCAAAGTAATTGGGGTCATCACAGGTGTCAAACCACAGACACAACTCGGGTAAGTACATGATAAACATGATTAGATAATTGACAGATACAATCATAAATAACAGAACAACGTATCAATCATAAAACAAATGCATAATGAATGATGTATGATTTCTTTGTTAAATGATGCATGACTGAGATCTCAGAGGCCTAATAAAGGTACCAGAAATTAAAAGAGTTTCACCCACTCCAGTGAAACAGTCCCACCCACTCCAGTGAGACCTTCCTCCACTCCGAGGGAAAAGGTACCATACAGTTCCACCCACTCCAGTGGAACAGTCCCACCCACTCCAGTGAGACCTCCCTCCACTCCGAGGGGAATAAATGCGAATGATGTTATGTAATGGTTTCCTTTTATTTTCCAGTTATTTTAATTCTCAAATTCTCATATCTTTGGCACAAAATTCTTATTCGCTCTTCATGGTCAATTCAATATATAAAAGGCATAAGTGTACCATGATTTTCTTTAAGTATCCATAATCCACCACTTTCAACATCTTAACAACATTATGTATATAGCCTTAATACAAATTAAAGTGCAACCTCAGATGAGTATCATACAACAACATTAAGCAATATACAACCTTAGTGCAAATCAAAATTCATCATCATGTGAGTTAACATACAACAATCATCTAATAAATGACAAAGTAACATATAGATTTAATAAAACAATTAAACATAGTTAAAATATAGATAATTAACGTTCCTAGTTACTTTCTTACTAGATTTCATTTAAGTTAATTATTTCTTAAGTTATTTAAGGTTACTTATTACCTAGGTAAATTTTTACTTCTTTGAAGCATTTTTACAAACACATGGTGTTCAAAACTTTTAAGGCTTATGAAAATAAATAACAACCTAGTTTAAGTCTTGTAGAATTAGATGATAGGATAGCCTAATTAATTATCTACGCATGTGTACCATAGTACTTCCCATACCTTGGTTTTCTTTGTTTGAAATTAAGCTACCTTTCTTCAAGACTCCTAGGCTTTCCACGTGAGCTTCCAAGGTGGAACTTCTTTGTTTTGGCTTTTGTTTTTGGTGAAGGAATAAGTGAAAGGGATGGCTGAAAGTGGGATGTTGGTCCGTGCAATTCAGCCCCACTTTGGTCCCCACCCTTCCTTTTATATGCTAGGTTACTTAGCCTTTAAGTGCAAAATATCTTAAGTTCATAATTGCCTTGCTTTTTGGTTGTTTTCTTCTAATTGGCTAATGCTTCCTCACCACACATGTGTCCTAGTTCAAGAGAATTCCATATCATTCTCTTATCTTCCTTGATTTGGTCGTGCAATTAGCTAAGTTAAGGTGCCTTGTCTTTTGTTTTAATTTCTCACGTGTAGTAGCTTATTCCTTGGAGATTTTTTTTCTCTACCTAGCTTTCCAATTGGTCCAATTAGATTATCCTTGCTTGTAGCTGTCCAAGTGTCCCTTATTCTCAAGAGTTCTATAGCCTTCTTCATTCTTCTCTAAAGCACACGGCCAATTTAGGATTTTGGAGCAAATATGTTTAACTTTTGGCTTTATGGCTTAAACCGTGAGATAGCTAGGTTTTAGGTGTTTTTAATGCTTTATTTTCTTGACATATTTTCTTATTTTTAATCAAAAGTGTTTCTATATTTTATGAAATCCTATTTTCAATTGCTTTCTTGGAAATAAAATTTCTAAAATTAGTTAGAAACTATCTTAAATTTTAGTAACAATTTTGGGATGTGTTTTAGTTTTCTTCTAATGATTTTTTCTAAGTTTCTATTGGTCCATTTTGTCTTTAATTTAGTAAAATGTCTAGACCACTTATTTAAGAATTCATTCCTTCCATAATTAAGAGAAAAATTTCTAGTTTATACCTTTCCTTTCTCTGTGTTTTTATAGAACTCAGATTAGTCTATATTCCATTTCTTTTTAAATTATCTTTCAAAATTTCTAAAAATTTCTTTTCATAGTTTTTCTTTACTAAAAATATCACAAATTTCCTATTTAGGAATATACTAGACTTTTGTCAAGCTTCCATAACCTTTCTAAGGCTGTCTGACCTTATCGGAGCAAAAAGGGTATTTTGGTCATTTGGATAAATGTTCAGGGGCATTTTAGTCTTTTATCCTAGGGACCTAACTGTCATTTGTGAAATTGTTTAAGGACATTTTGGTCATTTTCAAAAATATCTAAGGGTATTTATGTCATTTATTTTAGGAATGCAGATTTATCAGATAATGCACATATATAGTAAATTAGGAGGGTGTTACACTACTTTACTAGGAACCCTATTTAATACATACAAGGCAGTCTTTAGAGTATAAGTCCACAATGAAATGGGTAAAGAAGAATTACTTAACATACTTCTAACCATGTCCAACAAGGTTCTATTATGCCTTTTGATACACCATTTTGTTTTGGTATAACTGGCATTGTGTATTAAGCACAAATATGACGCTTTTCTAGGAATTTAGCAAACGGGCCCGAATGTTATCCACTTTCATCATATCTTCCATAATACTCACCACCCCTATCAGACTTGACAAATTTCACCTTTCTGTCTAATTGCCTTTCAACTTAATTAATGTAAATCTCTAAAGCATTTATAGCTTGAGATTTATCATGTAGCAAATAGACATAACCATAACGTGAATAATCATCAATGAAGGTGATAAAATATTTCTCTTTATTGAAAGAGTTAACATCAAAAGGACCACAAACATCAGTGTGTATAATTTCAAGAAGCTGAATGCTTCTTCTGGCTTCTTTGTTTGTGTGTTTTGTTTGTTTGCCTTTGATACAATTCACACAAACATTCAGATCAGTAAAATCTAAATATGGAAAGATTTCATTCTTTTCCAATCTTTCAATTCTTTCTTTGGAAATGTGTCCCAAACGTTTATGCCACAAGTAAGCTAAACATTCATTAATTAAGATACTTTTAGTACCAACATTATGATGCAGAGTTATAAGCGTTTCAGCATAAAAATTATCAAGATATAATTTATATAATCCATCACATAAGGTACCATTGCCAATCAAATGATTGTGCTTGTACAAACTGAAACTACCACTACCAATTTTAAAAGAGTATCCAACTTTATCAAATTTGGAAATAGAAACTAAATTCCTAGATATACTAGGTACATAAAGAGTTTCACATAAGTCCAAATGATGTCCACTGTCAAGGATCAAACGGTAAGTCCCAACAGTTTCCACTGGAACTTTCACTCTATTATCCACAAAGACAAACTTTTCATTTGGTCTTGTGGTTTGGGTTGTAAGGAATCCCTGCATAATATTAGAAACATGAGTTGTACATCCAGAATCAATCCACTAAGTATTATACGAAACCTCAACAAGGTTTGATTCATAACATACACCAAGCCTTACGTTTCAGGCAATCCTTTTGGAAGTGCCTCGCCTTACCACAGAATGACATCTATTTTTATTATGTTCCTTCTTGTGGATTTGAGAAGAGGAGGCCTGATTGATCTTTAATGGTCCTCTTCCCTTCTTCTCATGCTTCTTAACACTTTTCTTTTTAGCTACTTGATGTTTGACATAATTAATGGAATGAATTTTCTGGTTCTTAATTCTGGTTTCCTCTTGAACTAACATATTGTGCAATTTCATGTACATTCCATTTGTCTTTCATGGTATTATAATTCATTTGGAAAGGACCATACTCAGATGGTAATGAGTTCAATATGAACTGCACCAGGAAATTTTCATCCACATCCATTCACAATGACTCCAGTCTTGCTGTAATATTTGTCATTTCAACAACATGCTCATGCATAGTACGTGAACCATCAAATTTTGTGGTGGTCAATGTACTCCTTAGTGTTCCAGCAAAAGACTTGTCAGCAATTTGGAAGCACTCTTCCACAAGTTTTATCATTTCTTTAGCAATTTCAATTTGTGGAAGAGTTGACTTAATGTTGCTTGCAATGCTCATTCGCATGTACATCAGACTCAACGTATTGGATCTTTCTCAGTTCTTAAAATGGACCCTTTCATCCTCAGTGCTTGCATCAATAATAACTCTAGGTTTCTCTTCTCTAAGAGCCAAATCCAAGTCCATTATCCCAAGGTAAAATTCAATTTGCTCTTTCCATTCAGAGAAGTTTAGTCCATTGAAAGCTGCAATAGTTAAGAAAAGCGAATGTGTAGCAACAGGTACTGCAAGGTATAAAATTTGAAAAAATTAATGCATTGAATTATACATACCACATACTAACATAATTCACAGATTCATACATCATAAAATGAATACTAATGTTCACCTTTGGGGATCCATTAATACACAACATTAAGCTATAATGATGCTAATAAATTTTTTCATAATCGGACAATAATACATACGCTAACTAGAATTATTTACTATCTTTGTATGCGTAAATAGAACTAGCCGTGTATGCATTATGCCAACGTTCATGTCTATTTATTATGACGACAAATAACCAACCTTTGGGGGTTGATCCTTAACTGCCTCATAATAATAAACTTCAACTTATCCATAAAATAATAATTTTAATACATTCATAGCATCAAAGTTATGGATGATTGAAATGAACATACAATTTGGAATTAAATCACTCATACAAATTTGGTCACTTTGGTGACTAACAAATTCACCATACTTTAATTCCAAGATACAAACACTTCATAAAATACAAAAATATGTTAAAACTATAAGATTTTAACAACATTCAAACACATTCTAACATCATGATTAATTTTCAATGTCAACAAAATATACAGTCATTCGATCACAACACATCAATGTATATACACTTTTATCAAATACAATTTTAAATATACATTGGTACAATTTTTTTTTGAATCAGGGAGAGCAACAAAATGATCAACCATTATTGTTTACTTTTCATCACCAACATTAATGTGTCTTTGTCTTGTAGTGATAGGAAAAATAATTTGCATTTAATATATATATATATATATATATATATATGTTTAACCGAAAACACCATCACAACTTTATCATGATATCCATTAAAACATAAGGCATACTAAGAAAGAAACAACTATTCTATGAGACAGTGTAAGGCTTCGTCATATTATTCAATCAATATTATTCGATCAGTAATACTTGCAACAAGTAGAAAATTAAGATTCAAAATCTACTAGAATAATTTATCATTGCATCAATCAAAATTAGTAATGGAAAATAAAAAATTCTCAAACCTGTAGCTCTGATACTGCATGTAAACATAAATCTATAATTTCTGTTTAAAACAATCACATTAAGAACATGAACATGATCTTTAGAATTCATGAGTTTCACATAAACATACCTTTGTCCATGATTGCGGAAGATCTTTTATGGTAAAATGTTTTCTCAGAGTCTTGACCCTTTCTATTCTTATATTGTAATATCTGGAATTTTAACCATGTGTTTAAGCCTAGGTTAAGCTTGGATTAAGCTTTGGGATTAGTATTTAAGTTTATGGATTAGAGTTCTTGAGGAAGAAGCTTTAAAAATGCAAGTTTTAGGGTTTTCTGGCCTGCGGCGCGACCCACGTGAAGTTCGGCGCCACCCGCGCCATATGTATAAATATACCAATGCTGTCTGCCATCCCAAGTGAGTAGCGTGGAATCCCAAGTGAGTAGCGTGGGAAGTGCTCTGGAAAATCATGTTTTCCGCTGGAGCTCCAAGTGAGTAGCGTGGATGTTCAAGTGGGTAGCGTGAGATCGACAGTTTGCTTTTATAAATGCCTCTAGGGCTGAAATAGAA
>PYAF01006153.1:352143-364860 GCA_007407185.1 Glycine tomentella
AGATGTGTTATCTGATAATCCAACTAGCATATCATGCATAATCATTCATCTAGGATTGTTAGATTGAAGGTCTAAATAAAAGCAATTAACTAGTAAGGCATTTTAAAATCAAAGTTTTTGGAAAAATGAAGTTTTCATGCATTAATCGATTACAACATTGTTGGCATCGATTATTTTGTTCTTCGTGCCTTCTGGAAAACAAATCAAGAACATTGTAATCGATTACATATCGAATTAATCGATTACATAGGCTAAAATGGAAAAATCATACTGACTGTCTTAATCGATTACAGAAATTTGTAATCGATTACATCTAATGCCTATGGGTAACATGTTCTGCTGATTTAATCGATTACATATTGTTTTAATCGATTACATAGTACATTTGAAAATATTGGTCTGTCTGTCTTAATCGATTACCAAATTTTGTAATCGATTACTTAGTGCATTTGGAAAAACTTGAGTGTCTGGTTTAATCGATTACTTGACGGAATAATCAATTCCATTTTTCATAGCTCAAACCCAGAACATATCAGGAGCACTTTAATCGATTACATTCTTGGAATAATCGATTACAAATGCGAAATAATCGATTACAAGAGCGTGTTTAATCAATTATTTTCAGTTAGAAAGCTGTTATAAATTGAACTCATTGCCCTGTGCTTTGTGATTTTTGAATAATTTGTATTCTGGGCAATCACAAACATTCATGAGCTTTCTATTAGTGTATTTCTGAGTTTCAAAAAGCATTTAGGCTTCACAAATTCGTTTGGGTTTTTTTGATTTGAAGAAGTGAAGCATCATTGAGTTTCAAAGCTTAAGGAAAGGAATGCATCGAGTCTGTAATCTTTCTTTCAACCTGTTGAATCATTCACTTGCATGTGTTCTTTGGATTATCAGGTGAAATCTTTCCTTATTCTTTGAAGGTGTAAATCTTTTAATTGGTTTCTGTAAAGATTGGCTTATTCTAAATGGGTTTCTTACATGATGATTAAAGATAGTGTTTCTCTAAGGGTTGCTGAGTAGTGTTCTCAGTTTTGGGTTTGGTCTCTAAGGGTCTAATAGTGTTTTAGACTTCTGAACTTTATCTAGGGTTGATAAAGAGAGGCTTGTAATATCTTGTAAGAATATTATTTGCAATAGTGGAACTCTACTCTAGTGTTGAGTAGAAGAACTGGGTGTAGCTTCATAGTGTTTGAAGTGAACCAGTATAAAATTTGTGGTTGATCTTTATTCTTATCTCTTCATCTCTCAATTGCTTTGGTTGTGAATCAAATTACATTACACAGAAAACTCTCATTTGCTTATTGATTTCTTGACAGAGGAATTTGATTGAATATAAGATTCTTGGTTTCAAAACTATTTTTAAAGTGATAAAGATCCTGTATAAACTCTGATTTGGAAATTTTAATTTACCAAGGTACAACCAATTCACCCCCCCTCTTGGTTGTATTGAAGTGTTCCTATTATTTTCACAAAAGGCTGTTCAATATGATTTTAAAGAAAAAAAATATGACCACCTCTGCACTTTCCTCTGATGAATTTTTTAGAACAGTGAGATGCACAAGTACAAAAGAAATGTGGGAGATGGTGGAGATTACTCATAAAGGAATTGAAGAAGTTAGAAGATCAAGGAAGCATGCATTGATCCATGAGTATGAGATGTTCAAGATGAACACAAATGAACACATTTCTCAGTTGTAGACAAGATTCACTCATATTGTCAATCATCTATTGGGTCTTGGGAAGATCTTTGATATTGAAGAATTAAACATCAAGATCTTGAAGTGTCTAACAAGGCCTTGGCAACCAAAGGTGACAACAATCAAGGAATCCAAGGATCTATCAAAGATGTCCATGGCTGCACTTTTTGGTAAGCTACTTGAATATGAGCTTGACATGTCTCAACTAACTTGTGCTGAAGATGGAGAAAAGAAAAGCAAAAGTATTGCACTGAAAGCTACAACTTCAAAAGTTGAAAAAGAGGAAGAGTCAAGTGATGAGGATGAAGAGGACAACATGAACTTAGTTGTCAGGAAATTCAGCAAGTTCTTGAGGAAAAACAAGAACAAAAGGTTCACAAAGAACAACAACAACAAAAAGATTGACATCAATTTTACTTGCTTTGAATGTGGTAAACCTGGCCACATCAAATCTGAATGTTGAATCTACTTGAAAAAGCAACAATGGGACAACAACATGAGAAAGGAAGGGAAATCTAAAAGAGCCTACATAGCTTGGGAAGATAATGAGTCAACAACCTCAGAATCTTCCACTAAAAATGAAGAAGCCAACATGTGTCTCACCTCCATTATCAATGAAGATGATGATGATCTATCTAGTGATGGGGATGAGGTAAATTTTGAACTTGAACAAGCTATTGCTGCTTTCCAAAAAATGCATGAGGAAGCCCAAAAGTTTGCAAAATCCAATAACAATCTTAAAGGAAATCTTAGATGGCATGTTGCAAAAATAACTGAATTGCAAACTGAGATTTGCAACTTGAAAGAAGAAAATGAAAAACTTGTTTCAAGTTACAATATGAATGGATGTGTATGTGCTTCTTCTTATACAAATGTTGACAAATACAACTTGCTGCAAAAAGATTTTGATGATTACAAAAAGATTCAAGGAGAAAAGTACATGTTACTTTTATCCAAGAACAATTATTTAATTGATCTTTTGAGAAAGCTTTACAAAGGAAAATGCAACTTGGCTGAAATGTTAAGTGTGAAAAAGTATGTTGGAGATACTTCTGGTTTGGCGTATAAACAAGGCTCAAAATCATTTGGAAAAATTGTATTTGTTCCTCCAAAACAAAAGAATCAACAGTGGTTTAAAAACTCAAAGATCAATCAAAATGCATTCTTTAGAAAAACATCAAAATCTGTCACATGCAACTATTGTATGGAGAAAGGACACACATCATACAAATGCTATGCTAGGAGATTCTATGTGCCAAATGGAGATTGCATTTGGGTTCCAAAGAAAAAGAAAGCTGTTAACCCCTATGGACCCAACCTCAATTGGGTACCTTCCTTTATAAATTGATTGATTTTTGCAGGTATGTCTTAAAGCTAGATCCTCAATATGGTACCTTGACAGTGGATGCTCTAGACATATGACGGGTGACATGTTTATGCTTACAAATGTAACTCTTAAAGATGGAGGATATGTCACTTATGGGGATAATAATAAAGGAAAGATCATTGGAGAAGGCAACATTGGAGATAGCTTCAAAACAAAGATAAAAAATGTTCTTTATGTTGAAGGATTGAAGCATAATCTCTTAAGCATAAGCCAACTCTGTGACAAAGGATTCAAAGTCTCATTCAATGAGAATTGCTGCATGATTTGTGATGGGAAAAGTGGTGAAATGATTCATATAGGTAAAAGGAAAGGTCCTATGGAAGAATTTATTCAGCTTAATGATTCCTTAAATAAAGAGAAAAAAGAAACAAGTGCTGAAATGAAACCATCAACACCTGTTCAAAAGCCTAAGGATTGGAGAACAACAAGAGATCTCTCACTTAACAACATCATAGGTGAAGTTTCAAAGGGAGTATCTACTAGATCTTCATTAAGAAATCTATGTTGTAATATGGCTTTTATTTCTCAAATTGAACCTAAGAATATTGATCAAGCCTTACATGATGAACATTGGATGCATGATGAATTAAATCAATTTAAGAGAAATGAAGTTTGGGAACTTGTTCCTAGACCATCCTCTCTCAAACCTATTGGTACAAAATGAGTTTTTAGAAATAAACTTGATGAAAGTGGAATCATAGTCAGAAATAAAGCTAGATTGGTTGCTAAAGGTTACAACCAAGAAGAAGGCATAGACTATGAGGAACCTTATGCTCCAGTTGCAAGATTGGAAGCCATAAGGTTATTACTTGCTTATGCATGTTTAATGGATTTCAAACTCTTTCAAATGTATGTTAAAAGTGTCTTTTTAAATGGATACATTGAGGAGGATATATATGTTGAACAACCTCCTGGTTTTACTGATTTTAAACATCCAAACTATGTTTTTAAACTTAAAAAGGCCTTTTATGGTTTGAAGCAAGCTCCTAGATCTTGGTATGAAAGACTAAGAAAGTTTCTGCTTGAGCAATCTTTCACAAGGGGCCATGTTGACAAACCTTGTTCATCAAAAGGCATAAGAATGATATCTTATTGGTTCAAGTTTATGTTGATGATATAATCTTTGGTTCAACTAACCATGTACTTTGTAAGGAATTCTCTGCAGCTATGCAAAAGGAATTTGAAATGTCAATGATGGGAGAATTAAGATTCTTTCTTGGACTTCAAGTGAAGCAAATGAAGAATGAAACATTTCTCAATCAATCAAAATATTGCCTTGAAGTGATCAAAAATTTTGAAATGGAGAAAAGTAAAGATGTTGCAACTCATATGGCAACCTCAACCTATCTTGATTCAGATGAAAGTGGAAAGAAGGTTGATAAGTCAAAATTCAAAGGAATGATTGGATCATTGTTATATTTGACAGCTAGTAGACCAAATATAATGCTTAGTATTTGCTTGTGTGCAAGATATCAAGCAAATCCCAAAGAGTCTCACGTAACAGCAGTCAAAAGGATCCTCAAATATCTCAAGGCTAATCCAAAAGTTGGTCTTTGGTATCCCAAAGGTGCTTCAATTAATATTATTGGTTATTCTGATTCTGACTTTGCAGGATGCAAGTTAGATAGAAAAAGCACAAGTGACACTTGTCATTTACTTGGAAGTTCTTTGATCTCATGGCATTGCAAGAAATAATCTTGTGTTGCTTTGTCAACTGCTGAAGCTGAATATATCTCAGCTGGAAGTTGTTGTGCACAAAGTCTATGGTTGAAGCAACAATTGCAAGATTTTGGAGTTGAACTGAAAGAAATACCTTTGCTATGTGACAACACAAGTGCTATTAACATCTCAAAGAATCCAATAATGCACTCAAGGACCAAGCACATTGAGATAAGACATCATTTTCTCAGAGATCATATTCAAAGAGGTAATATCAAAATTGATTTCATTGATACAAATAATCAATTGACTGATATCTTTACTAAACCATTAGCTAGAGATAGATTCTATGCTCTTAGAAACATGCTAGGAATCTTGGATGAATCGAATCTCTCTTAGCTTGAATGCTTGATATCATGTTGAATGCCATTTTATGTGAAATACTTTGAATATTGAATCCTTCATCACAAAAACTTAGAAATTTCATGTCATGCTACATAAATTTTGCTATTTCTGATAAATGCTCTGTAATAATCGATTGAGTGTCGGATTAATCGATTATAATCATTAAAATCCTCATTCTAAATGAAAATTGAGCTTATGTAATCGATTAGACTACCATTATAATCGATTATTTGTCTATTCTGAAAATTATGTATTTTCTATAATAATCGATTACTCATCGGATTAATCAATTACAATAACCAAAATTTGTTTTTCAAAGTAAACGTTCACTGGAATAATCGATTACAGTGAATAGTAATCGATTAAAATGCTGAAAATCAAATTTTACAAAATTCAATACTTTTTGGGATAATCAATTACATATCGAGTTAATCGATTACACAAGCAAAATTGAGTTTCTGAAAATCAAAACTCTTTGTGATAATCGATTAAAACAAGAAATAATCGATTACACATTGTCTTCAACCTCTAAATGGTTACAAAATAATCGATTACAGTACAAGAATAATCGATTACTGTGTGTGTTGTTTGTGTTTCTGCATATGAAATAATCGATTACATAAGGATTATAATCAATTATTTGAAGAGTTACTACAAAATCTGACAGATTCTCTTGGAAGTTGAAACTGCCCAACTCCCACCAATGCAAATTTAAACCCTCTGCAGTGATTTAATACATTATAACAACTAGTTTATTCAAATTTCAAAAGCTTGGAGCCTAAAATCCACTATAAATAGAACCTTTGCTCCATGGAAAAATCACACCTATCTCTATCCTCTCTCTCTAAACCTCTATTTTTCTGTGCTTAGAATCCCAGTTTAGAATGTCTACCTCTAAGAAAGCCAGAACGCCTAAGAGAAAGGTTAGAGAATCCTCAAACCCCCTCCTCCAAATAGGCTAGACCTTTGGTTCAATAATGAGAAAGACCGTATGACCTATCTTCAATTCAATGCAACCAAACAAGTCTATTCTCCCAAATACTTAGAGCTTGATTGGTTTATTAGGGAAGGCTTTCAATTCCCTGCCTTCTTAGAAACCCAAGGTCTTAGAAAATTTGTTGAGTTAAAGGGTACTTTCTACCCTGAATTGGTCAAGGTTTTCTGCACCTGTACCAAGGGATCCATGGATGGGACACTGAGGTCCTAAGTCAATGGAGTGCCCATGGAGATAACCCATGAGGTGTGGGAGGCAGTGATTGGTATCCCCTTTGAAGGAGAAAGAAAGTTTGATGAAAATCATGAGGGCTAAAATAGGGTTGAAACATATAGGGAAATGCTTAGTGATCCCAACATGAGATTGAAAACTAGGCTAGGTAGTGGACCTATGACCCATGAGGATAGGTTACTGCACTATATAATCACCTATATCCTCACACCAAGAGCCACAAATCATGCCCAAGCAACTGATAAGGACCTACAACTAGTGTATGGTCTGAAGAATTCAATTCAGATGAATTAGATTCTCATCCTTGAGGAGATAATGTTAAATTCCAAAAGGCTTGTCAACTACCCATTTCCTTATGTTGTTCTTGTGTCCAAATTCATAGACTACTTTCATATTGATGTGTCAAATGAAGTAGTGGACAACACTAATTCTAGCAACAGCCTCATCAAGGACAAGTATCTCTCAACAAGCTTGGTATGGTGAAGACACCACAAGGGTGGCAGATGGCTGGTCCACAACCAATGCCTGAACATCCTGATGCTGCTGGTGTTCAAGAAGAAGTTGCTGAAGATGAAGAAGATGTTGCTCAACCCATCTACACTCAGTTTGAATCCCTCACGCTTCAGAAGATGGATGGCCTGATTACTATGCACCATGATTTTAGGGCTAAAACAAGTTCAGCTTTAGAAGGCATTAAGAATAGGCTAGATGATATTGAAGCAACTCTGATGTTTGATGAGTCTGAATCATTTTAAACTTTTTGTTTTCTGTTCTTTTGTTTTTATGTTTTTATGCTTTTATGCTTTTATTTTCATTTTTTAAGCCTTGTACTTGGTTCCCTTTACGATTAATATATCCATTTTTGTTTCTCTTTTCATTATCCGTTGTGCTTTACATGTTTTTGACTTTGATAAGCCAAATAGGGGGAGAAATTGATTGATTTGGTCATGCTCTGCACCATACTCTATTCTACCCTGTTTTACTGCACATTTTTTGCCCAAATCTTAAATTGAATGGATTGACAAATTAAGGGGGAGCTAAGTGTTAAAAAGTAATCAATTAAGTAAGATATAAATGTAAATGAATGGTGGATCAAACAACAGATACTTAACACTTGTTCTTGGCAAAGAGTTGAAATTATTTGCAGGTTTGCAAAAGCTCAAGTTTTTCAAAAATTGGTTCCCTCAAGTAACTTCAAGTCCAACACTTAATCAATCAAGAATTTGGCATGTTCAAAGCCAAAAGGGGGAGATTGTTAGATATAGGGGGAGCATCATGAAGAATGGAAGAATATGATTCAAGTTTTGTTTTGAGCTTTCAATATGTTTGGATGCCTTGAAGTTGTAATTGATTCAAGTGTAAGAGAAAGGCTAATTAGGTGATCCATGGTTTGCATTCATTCATTCATTCATTCAATCATTCATTTAAATAAATGTTTTTCAAATAAAGTAACAAAGCTTTAATAATTTGATTAAGGTTTTATCTAAGTGAAAAGTTTTTTGAAAAATGCAAGTTTCACTGGATTAATCGATTACTTAAGGTGATAATCGATTAATATGTGTCTTCAAGCTATCTGGAAAATATTTTATGAACATGGTAATCGATTACCTATCAGAATAATCGATTATTTGATCCTTGTTTAAAACAAAACTGCTTTGTTAATGAATTTAATCGATTACTTAAGGGTCATAATCGATTACATAGTTAATTTTGTTTTTTAGCCTTGCTGTGATAGTCGATTACCACACATTGTAATCGATTACCAAGGCTGTTTAAGAAAAATCACTTTGTTGTTTTAATCGATTACCAAAGATCGTAATTGATTACTCGTTCACTTTGAAATTATATGGTTTCTGCTTTAATTGATTACCAAATATTGTAATCGATTACATAGTACATTTTGTAACTTTTAAAACTTTTATTTTAATCGATTACAGCTCGGGATAATCGATTATTTTGCTCGTTACAAATCCCATAATCATTCTTGAACAGTTTAATCGATTACTTGGTTATTTTAATCAATTACATAAGAAAAATAATCGATTATTAGGCGCGTTTAATCGATTACAGTTAGTTACAAATTCTGTTATAAATAGGATTGAAGGCTGAGCTTATTTCACAACTTGATCATTCGTATTTCTGAGTGTACATAAGCCTCTTAAGCAATTCTTAAGTGATTTTCTCTGTAGTTTTACTTCTTGCCTCATTCAAAACATCAATAGGTCTTTGAATGATTCTTAAGCAAGATTGTTTTCAAGATTAAGGAGAAGTATGTTTTGAGTTTGATTTCTTCTCAACCTGATTTGGTAATTCATTTGCATTCATTCATTGGATCATCAGGTTATCTCTCTCCTTAATTGTTGTGTGTAAAATCCGTTCTGAATTTGTGTGTAAGATTGCTATTGTAAATGGGTTCTTGCTTGTATCTAGAGAAGGGTTCTCTTGTGTAAAGAACAAAGTAGTGTTCTCTGGTTCTTTGTCTCCTAAAATCTAATAGTGTTTTAGATTTCTAATCTTTATCTAGGGTTGATAAAGGGGAGATGTTGTAATTGCTTGTAAGAATTGAAATTTTATAATAGTGGAACTCTAACCTAGTGTTGGTTGGAAGAAACTGGATGTAGCTTCAAGTTTTGAAGTGAACCAGTATAAATTGCTTGTGTGTTGGTTCTATATCTCTATTCTCATCTAATTCATTAATCTTTAATTCTTTGATTCACATTCATTGTTCAACAAGTTCTATTTTGATCTATTGAATTCTTGAGCTGAGACATTTGATTGGGTAAATTGATTTGTTGGTTTTGAAAGTGATAAAGATCTTGAAACTCTGATTTGATTTGATTTTAAAATACTAAGGTTTTAACCAATTCACCCCCCTATTGGTTATTGTGAAGTATTCCTATTATTTTTATATTGATCCTTTGGATACTGATGTATATGGAATGCCTAGTACTGTTTATTAGTCAATATCTTTGGCGCTTTGATAGGCATAGTGAAATGAACATCTTTCTACGGCTTTCCTTACAATGGTTTAGTGGTATATACTTAGGTACTTTAGCAATTTGTAAAGGGTGACAAGTTTAGATTCACCCAGTCTATGTTGATTTGTTATCATAAAAATAGATATTATTTTTGTTGTTTCCTTGTCACAACACTTTCTTCTCTTTTTGGCAAAAGTACTTTATGTAGAGTATGCTTTGATTCTTGGTTATATGCCCATTCATTTATTCCTTTTCTTTAAGACAAAGTTTCAATCTTCTAAAAAATGTGGTTTGTATTTTGGTGCTCAAGTAGCTGGAACTTCATTTATTCATTTTTTATTAATTTTTAGCATAAATTAATTACATTTTATATTTTTTTATAATTTTTGTCTTTTTAAAAAAAATTAACTTTTTTATTTTTTATTTATTTTTTAGGCGGGTTGGCCACTGGTCCACCAACCCACCTTAAAGTAAGGCGGGCTAACATTTTCAGCCCACTTGCAAAAGTGGGCTAGTCCGGCCCGACCCATTTTTTGGTAGGTTGGGCTAACCCGACCCATTTTGGGTGGGCTGGCCCATTTTGCCATCCCTACACACATGTGCTATATGCATCCTCCATTTAATGTAGAGTCACCTAACAATGGTAGTTCTCAAAATCCACAATTTTGTAGTCAATCATCAACCTCCACCAACTCAAACACGTGTTATATGCCTTCTTTATCTAATATTTCACAACCTATCAATGAAGTTGAATCAACAAATGTAGACAATATTCAACTAGATGAGGGCGACCACAATGGTAGTGGAAAAGAAACCTATACAACATTCTCAGTGGCAAAAGATGTGATTCTTGTCCGATCATTGCTCAATGTATCAAAGAATTCAATAATCGGTGTCAACCAAACATAAAAACAATATTGGGAAAGGATTAAAAATGCGTACAATAATGACGATGTGCGTGAAAGCGGGTTATGTTGTGAAAGAAGCTCAACTCAATTGAAATCTTGATAGAATAGGGTCCACCCCACAGTTCAAAAGTTTAATGGGTGCTACAAACAAGCATATAAGCATAGGAGAAGTGGAAGTTCAGAGAAGGATTGTATGACTAATGCTCATTTGATTTACCCGTAGGATACAAGTAAAAAATTTGAGGTTGAGCATGCTTGGTTGTTGTTGAAAGATCAACCAAAATTCGATGCAGAATATATGTCAAATTCTTCAAAAAGAGCAAAGGTTTCTGCTAGGCATGGCAGTGGAATCTGACCCCGCAGGGACCGAACTGAACCCGCCCCGATTTTGATGAAGAAAAACCACGTTGATCGGGTTCGGTTCGGGTTCAGGTTCGGGTTTTCCCCATTAAGAAAAAGCGGGGGCGGGGGCGGGTATGGGATTACTGGTATCCGCCCCGCACCTGAACCCGAACCCGTCCCGCCATACTTAAATTTACAAAAATACCCTTATATATAAGGAGAAAAAACGAACCCTAATCTTTAACCCTCACCCTCACTCATTTCTCAATTCTCATGCTCGACGGCTGGGATGCTCACTCACGGAAGCTTCTCTCACACTCACGGCACTGGACGACATTTACGGCTGGTAGTGGGGTGCATTCACAGCAGGTAACCATTGTTATTTATCTTCCTGCATTTTTTTGGGTCCCATTTCTTCCCGAATCTTTCACCTCCAATCTCTTCACTTCCCTACGCAGAACCCTAGCATCTTCCTCTAATCCAAAGCTCTTCCGAGGCTTCACTATCGTTCGCATCTTCCACTGATTGAAAATAAAGCCTACACGCGTCGCTGGCCCTCCAAAATATTTTATGGTACATAGCTTCTGGTTTGCGGGTTCTTAAACTCTCACTTGCTGGTTTTTTCGGTTTATGTTCTGTGGGTTTAGTGGTTACTTAGCACAGGTCTTTGTTGTTGTTGGTTACAGTAGTATATAGGTTTTTTTTTGGGTTCTATATAGCCTTTCTCATAGGTTTCCCATATGGAGCTTATTGTATATATTTGTCCCTTTGAAGCCAACTCTGCTTTTGTTTTGATTTTTTCAGTCTGAAAGTGAACGATTGCTGCTCTTTTTTGAACCTTGTGGTGTTGCCATTGAAAGACTTGGTTGCTGATAAGTGCCATATTTCAGTTAAATTTATGTTTCAAATGATGGCACTTATCTTTTAATTCCATTTAACTTTGCTTATAAACTTGCCTAAACCTAGTTAAAATATGCTTAGTACTTAAATAAATGTTGTTTCAGAAGATTAAACCAATCATGTTTTGTATTTTGATAGATTCCATGGATTTTCGAGGCTTTCGGATAATCAAAGCAAGCAAGGAGGGCTTACATAGCAAGCATGGGAGGTGTAACAAGCAAACCAAGCCCAGAATCCATCAAGGCCAAAAGCTTTCTTCAGAATTAAGACTTTAACTCACCCAGGCAACCAACCATAGTGTATTTAGCTTGCCCAGGTGAGCTGCAAGTTCCAATGAGATATGTTAAGCTCGCCCAGGCGACCAAAACATGAAGAAAATGGTGGCCTGGGCGAGTGAAGCTAGCAAGAGGCAAAAACTTATAAATAGGCCACGAAAATGGAGAGGAAAACATGTTTATAGACTTCCTTTCTTGCCTTTGCTGATTCTTTAGCTTAGGAAACTTAAATATTAGTAAGTAGGTAGGTTAGGAAAGTGAGAGAAGTGAGGATTAGTGTGGAGACTCTGCCGGAGAGAAGCGGTGATGGGGCCCTTCAGCAATTCTTTTCGAGAGGAGGTTCTCTCCACTATGAGTAACTAGCTTCTCTAAGGATTGGGTGTAATCTTCTCATCCCTATGTCTTTCTTTTAATATTTATTTACACATTAATTGTTTCTATTCCTTGTTGGTAATTTCATTCTGTACTTAATGCTTGATTCTACTTGATCACTAGTTTCATGAACTTAAATCCTAAGTGAGACTGGAAAGTAATCTTAGGGTTTGAACTGAATGAATTTACTCATTACATTACATTGCTAGGAATAGGGCATAACGTTTTGACTGCATAAAGCACGCGATTGTAGTTCTTAATGCTGGGGTATTTACTTCATATGCGAGGGATCGATATTTGGTAGATATCCTTAGAACTTGAATGCGAGGGATCGAATCGGTGCGCTTGCCGAAAATACGTAATAGTAGCTGAGAAGTAAGCATTTAACAGGTAACTTCATCATCACATTGTTTTTAATGATTATTTTAGATTTGTAGTTTTTGTGTAGTGATTGGTTTGTCTGACTGTAAAACTTGTGTATTTTGAGTTTTATGTGGGATGTAAAACTTGTGTCATTTTTTATACTTGAAATTATTAAGTTAGTTTTATTCATTCACAGAATC
>PYAF01006153.1:375023-439801 GCA_007407185.1 Glycine tomentella
GTGGCTAAGCTTTAATCAATTAAATTATAAAGATCACAAAATATTCTTTTATTTTCATAATTAATTTTATTGCAATTAACCATAAACAATAAAATTAAATAATCAATCATTCAGATTAATTAAGAGCTAAATATTTACATAGCATCCTTAATAATGTAAATAATCTAAACGCATAATTCATAATTCCAGTAATTTATTGGATAAATAAATAAATTATGAACAATATAAATTAAATTAAAAGGCTTTTAATATAAAAGACACGCATAACGATATAAATAGCAGTAAAAGTAACTAAATATCATGAATCATGTAGTGGCTCAGCGGTCTATGTAATGTTTTTCAATTGAAAGGTATTGGGTTCGAAACCCAGCAACTGCAAAAGTTGTTTTTTTTTTTTTTTTTTTAAACACTGTTCATCTTCAACCTCTAGCCGGGTCGGCCCGACCCGGTTACGATCCATTACGAAACCCGACTGGTTTTTAGTCATTTAGGCATCAAAATCAACGATTTAAAACGCAGAACTTCATGAAATCTCATTTCCTTATGATTTCCGAATTCAATATGCATCGAAAACTTGAAAATCACAATCTTAAAATTAAGAAATATTTCAGACGCATAATAGAAAGCAAGGCAGAGGTATACGATGGCTCTGATACCAAATGTAAGTCATAAACACTAATGCGGAATATAATAGGCTTATAAATACCTCCCGCCATTGCTCCGAGCTTGTATTGTTGATTCTGAGTCTTCCAAACTTTTGCTTTCACGCACTGATGGTGTATAGCTATGTATGGAGAGTAAGTATTTGGGGCCCAAAAGGAGGAAGGCACACTGCTATATATAGAATCCTTGCCATCAAAGGTTTCAGTTGTGCACCTACAAAATCTCCTCAAATTTGAGGCAACGTTCAAGTTTGTTTTGCCAAAGTGTACGTTGCTAAAATATTGAGATACTTTGTTAGTGGGTGGTTTCAAAACTGAACGTGGACCACAAAAGATAAAACCAACAATATCAGTTTTAAGCTTTTGTAAATTTTACGTTTTAGAATTTTTATTAATATAAGATTTTTAGAAATTTCACCCTCATAATAATAATAATAATAATAATAATAATAATAATAATAATAATAATAATAATAATAATAATAATAATTTAGGACGTTACGCTACCTGCCAGATTAATCCGAGTAACCGAACTACCAAACTATTCATCACCCGAACAACCTGTTGACAAATATGAGTTTCATTTCTTCTAATGAAGATTTTCATATAATTTTACAAGAGGAATATGAATTTGTTGCTTTCAAATTTTACATATGTTGACTAATCTTTTACTCATTTCGTTTTAAAATAAATATCATCTTAAGTTTTTATATAAACCAAAAAAACTACTAAGTAAATGAAAAAGTATAATAATTTTATAAAATTAATCTTATTAAATAGATGAAATAGAATACAATTAAAAAATTAAAGTGAAACTTATTAAAAATATTAATGAAAAAAATGATTAATTTACATCGAAAAGTTATGAAATTTTTATGGACTTATCATTTTTCATATTTTTGGTTCCAACAGAAGAGAAAGAGAAAAAATTGTTTAGCCATTAATCTAAATTAATTAAATCTAACAATCCAAGAAAGGTTTCCATGCAGAGGGTATGTTCGCCTTACCAATGTCGACCTCCCTCATAAGACAAATGGAAAAACAACAACAGAAAAAGGAAATTAAATGGCGGAACCAATCATGCCATACCCTACTAGTCAATAGTCAATTACGTTTTGTATTTTCTATTTGTTGAAAACGTGTACAAAGCGTGTCGGCTTGGTCTAGGTTGCTGGTGCACAAAAAGTTCCCTTCTGTATAAAAAACAGTAAAAATATACAGTATTAAAACTTACTATTTTCATTTATTATTTTCATATAAAATTAGAAATAAAAACAGAAAATAATTAAAAATAAAAATTATTTCTCAAATAAATCATTTCCATTTCTCCACGTCAAGAAAAGTACGAAACATTTCTTTTACATAATTATGACAAATTTAAATAAAAAATACAAATTAAATAAATAATTAAAAAAGGGGGTAGTTTGCAAATAATTTAGGAAAATGGGGCTGTTGGGCGTGTTTAAACACGCCTATTTTGGGCGTGTTCCAGTCCCTTAATTCTATATATGTTGGCCATGAGGAAGCAGAGGTGCATTGGTTCAGTTGTTTAAGCGTAGGTGCATTGGTTTAGTTGTTAGGTCCATTGGTTTGGTTGTAGTTTAAGCGTCCTCCAAATATGAGTTCAGGTAGTCAGAGTGTTGACGTTATGTTGTTTTTTAATGGAAGAAAAGTTCGGGGTCAACAGGGTGTTATTTTTGAAGGGGATAATAGGTCGATGCGTATTAGTCGAAGATCAACGCTCAGTGAATTACATGAGAAAATACGCAGAAAAATACATTTAAACGACAACCAACGTATCAGTTTGGTGACAGCAAGATTATGGCAACAAGATCATTACACGAGGAGTCAACTGCTGGATGATGAAGATTTAGAAATTGTAATCGACCAATATGTGAAGCAGTCAAGGAATGAATTGTTAGAAATGTACGTGGATTATGTCGTAGTGGAGGATGATGTTTTGTCGTTAGCCATGAGGTCAGCGGCTTTTAATTCTACAAATAATGAAACATCATTTCCTGCTCCAGATGTATATGGTGGTTCATATGCTGCTCCAACTATAAACGTGTCTGAGGAAGCTGAACATGACCCAACTTGGGTTATGGATGAGGACGATGAAGACGATGATGACGAAGATATTGCGATGGAAGATCGTCTTCTTGAGGAGGATGCCAGTGCGTCGGATAATCATGAGGATGATGGCATGCATGCGACTGAATTCCAACAAGACACTGGTGTGGGGTCATCTCAAAGGCGTCATGAGGTAGAGGAACCTGTTGAAGGTAAGTTAGACTGCTTTAATCAGTGAAATTGTAGTGATATATGTTTACTTGTTAATGATCATAATATGTAGTTGTTTAGTGTGGATGTTGGATGGTTTAGGGTTTATGTTGCTTATAATAATTGTTCAGGGTTAAGGAAGTGGGTCTCTAGTTTAGGGGTTAGGGTGGATGTTGGATGGTTTACTGTTAAGGTTTTATGGTGTTGGTTAGATGATGGTTTAGTGTGGATGTTGGATGGTTTAGGGTTTATGTTGCTTATAATAATTGTTTAGGGATAAGGATCTGGGTTTCTGGTTTAGGGGTAAGGGTGGATGTTGGATGGTTCAGGGTTTAGGGTTTGGGGTGTTAGGTCGATAATTTGGGTTTTATGCTGGGGTTTAGGGTTTCATGCTTGGCTTTGTGATATAATTGTATTTTATTTGGGTTATATGTTTAGGTGCTGAGGTCATTCCATTTTGGCATGGAATTCCACATTACACATATATTGATTGGAGTCATCCATGCGACGAAGACGAATCATTTACCGGGTCTGCTTCGGGTTCGTGTTCGGGTTCAAGTTTAGTGCAAGGTCCTTGGCAATTAGGGGATGACTTGTTTGTTAAGCAGGAATTTGAATAAAAAATGGATGCCCAAATTGCAATTAAGCGGAACCTGATGAAGGATCATCAAGAAGCAAATGTGGTTGAGAGCAAGCCTACCAAGTTTAGCATGAAGTGTGTTCGACACAGCGATGGTTGCCCTTGGAGGGTTAGGGTAATCAAACCAACCTACGGTGAGAAGTGGGTTGTTTCAAGGTGGGGTGGGAAACACAATTGCCTGAATGATCAAATTTCACAGGGTCACAAACAGCTTGACGTTGATGTTATTGCTTCACTTGTAGTAGGTATGTTTCTAAACAATTTGGTTATTATGAATAATATTGTTTTTAGAGGTATGTTGTAAGTGTCAATGTTTCCATTTGATTTTCAGGAATGGTTAGGGAGGAACTGTCTATGTCAATTGCATTGGTGCAGGAGAGGATCACCAATACCTATGGATTTAAAGTTTCATATGCAAAGACCTGGTATGCGAAGCAAAAAGCAATGGCCATGATTTATGGGGATTCGGAAGAGTCATATGCATTTTTGCCGAGGTGGTGCAACTACATGCTTCGCTTTTCACCAGGTTCTCTTTATGATATTCAAACAAGTGCTTATTTTGTGGCAAACCGACTGGTACAGGGAAAACGTGTATTTCATCACATGTTTTGGACTTTTAGGCAGTGTTGCGAGGATTTTAAATTTTGCAAACCCATCATCCAAATTGATGGAACTCATTTATATGGCAAGTATAAAGGCATATTGTTGATTGCCACGACTCGGGACGAAAATAATGAGTGTCTGCCATTGGCATTTGCCATTGTCGAAGGGGAGACGCTGGAAGCTTGGGAATACTTCCTTGCTAACATTCGCCTCTACGTTTCCTAAATGCAAAATATATGTCTCATTTCAGAGAGGCACCAGAGCATCATTTCTGTTGTGGAAAATCATGCTGGTTGGCAACCACCTTACGCATATCACGTGTTTTTCCTTCGTCATATTGCCAGTAATTTTAATCAAAGGTTCAAGAGTCCAAGATTGAAGAAGGCCCTTATGACTTTAGGTATGTCAACAAATATCTGTAAGTGTAAATATTTCAACCACCTTTGCTTTAAGAAGGCCTTAAGTGTTAATTTGTTTATTTATTTTGCAGGTTATACTCCCAGTGTAGTTGATTTTGACGCCGCATTTGAACGGTTCTGTGATACCAGTACTGAGGTTGCAGAATGGATTGATGACATCCCCAAGGAAAAGTGGACACGAGCATATGATGTAGAAGGGAGACGATATGGTCATACGACAACAAATTTGTTAGAATCAGTGAATAGGGTGTTCAAGGGAGCAAGGAACATGCCTATCACCGCTCTTGTGAAGCACACGTACACCCGTTTGGTTAATTATTTTGTATGCAAAGGTCAGGTTGCAGTTTCACAGCTTCAACATTCGCAGCGTCATTGCAGAAATGTGGTTGAGGCTGTGAGGCATAACCAAACCCTTGCTACAGGGCACCATGTAGGCACATATAATCTTGAACAAATTGTATTTGAGGTGGAAGAGGGTTGGGATAGGGTATATTCTGTGAACCTTGCTGAGCGTTCTTGTCAGTGTGGCAAGTTCAAGGCCTTCAAATACCCATGTAGTCACGCCGCAGCTACTGCTTTACATGTTCGTCAAAATCCTTATCAGTTTGTGGATGATGTCTTCCTGGTTGACAACTTGGTTCAGGCTTATTCATTGCCATGGCAACCAATCGGTAATGAACGTGCTATTCCACCGAGTGAAGATCCAGTTGTCATACCTGACAGGGAGATGTTGCGTGCAAAGGGTCGTCCAAGGTCCACTAGACTACGTAACGAGATGGACGAAGTCGAAACAATTCCAAGGCACATCAGATGCGGAATTTGCAAGCAGGTTGGACATAATCGGAGGAATTGTCCTACTCGTGGTGGTGCTTCGTAACATTGAAACTATGTATTTTTAATTATTGTACTGTTAATGTTTTTAATTTACAGAGACATGTGTAACCCTATTATTTATTTATGACATGTGATATTATTTTACATTTAACCTAAACCTTAATTTTGTACCCTTTCCCTATTTCTAGACACTATACTGAAATATGGAAGTTGAAGCCGAATTGAATCAGGAAGCAAAGTATAACCAATGTATTCCATTCTTCATGTGGGTAATGCCACCCATTGTATCTTACTTCAAGCAACTTTGCGTGGTCTGAATTCAAAGTGGTTGTTCTTCCAGAAGAGAACATGGAATGAGGAAGAGTTGTCGAGTCTTCCACGCAAGGTTTGATGAAATAAGCAGTTCTGTGAACTGGGTTTTCAGCGGATAATGGTGAAACCATGAGTTGTTCTTCTTTGACTTGGATGACGGGATCCTCTAATGACTCCAGTGTAGAGTAGTTGCTGAATGAAGGGAAGGAAAAAGGGTTGAATGAGGAATCAGTGCATGAAAATGCAAAAGGAAGTGTCTGGAGAAAAGGTTTTGCAAACTGCGAGTAGAATACAAAAAATTCGTACCCGGGTGAAGTTATCTGCAACAATGTTTTAATTTTGTCATTGAAGAAAAATTATTAAAATATATTTTCGATTTCAATAAATATTTTAATTTTGTATTTGTTTTATAATAATTTTTTATTTAATCTTTAATAAAATAATATTTTTATTTTTGATCTAACATGCTGAAATACGGCGTGACTTAACACGCCCTTCAAATAGGACGTGACCAAACACGCTGAAATACGACGTGACTTAACACGTCCGATAAATAGGGCGTGACCTAACACGCCGAAATACGGCGTGACTTTACACGCCCGATAATTAGGGCGTGACCTAACACGCCGAAATACAGCGTGAATTAACACGCCGAAATACGGCGTTAATCATCTCTATTTAAGGCATTCAGTCCCAGTCCTGGACAACATACATTCGACTTCGAAATTGATGGTTACTTATGATATCAAGTAATGTTTTTCGCAATGTTATTAATTAAACATAATACAAAACAAATGTAAATTCATACATTAAAAGTATTACAAACTGAATAAAAAACGCATAAATGGCGAGAAAACTAAGACGGCGGTGGCCACAGATTATGGTGGGCCATACGATCAGGTTGCTTCCGTCTATGAGGTATCGGGGATGGCTTTGCCTGAGTAGGCTCTGGCTGAGGCGGGTATGGCTGGGAAGGGCCTTCCATCTGTGAATATGAGGGTGGACATGGAGTGCCCTGCTGTGAATATGAGGCCTGCGGAGGCTCATCATCTATGGTGGGTAACGGTTCACCTGATGGCCAACAACCTTCACCAGAATAATCAAACTGCTCCAATAGGTCATCAATGTCGAGACCAACCCACCGATAAGGAGCTGCAAAACCACTTGTCCCAATATCCGTTGATGTCAGGGCCATTGCTGTTGCCACATATACAGGCTGGGAGTCGGGGGGTGGAGGCATATGACTCTGTGAACTGGTGCCCCTGTACCCCATGTCACCCTGCTGATCAGACTCATAATGAATGGGTTGGCTGCCGTATGTCGATGCTACATATGGAGGCCTAAAATAACCAGAAGTACGAGGCCTAACAGCAACGATGGGCTCAGGAACAGGATGCATCAGTTGCCGTCTACGCTTAAGCCCATGCCCTTCCCGTCTTCGACGGCCAACGGGAACAGACACTTCTAGCACATCCTCAACCTGCGTGATTGGTGCATGTATCCCTGCCTCCTCTAGGAGAAAACTATCTTTGAATATAAACATTATACGTCCCACCTCCTGCTGCGCCCATTCGCGACTGTAACCCGGCCACTGATCATGACTAAGGGCGAAGTACAGCATCTCCAGCCCATCAATCTATGAATAAAGATGTATAAACATTAGTGACAATCACATGTTGTATGATAATAAACATAATTAGACAAGATAAATGTTGAAGCAAAACTTACACCACCTCCAGTCTTCGCAGCCATCTTTGATATGTATCGCTTCCCATGTTCCCTGTACCAAACCATGTACTCATGGTTTGGTGACATCAACCCCTAAACCAGAGGGGGAAGGTCGATGTGCTGGTGCCGATCATCCCACAGTCTAATAAAGGGTCCAAGCTTACGGACCCAATTGTCTCCGCGTTTACCACGCAAAGAAAGATCATGCACACCCTTCAGCTTCCTTGGCCTACGTGGGATGGGCTGATCCCTCCCAAATTGGCGCATGCATCTGTCAGGCTGCAAATACTCTACAGTGTGGAAGCATATAACAAGAGTAGATGCCATCGACATCAGTCTCTCCTGCTCAGAAGCACCAAGAAAGTGGTAATGCATATACGGTTGCCAAACCACCTACATAGACACAATAATCACACAATGAAATATAGACATCGACCATTAAAGCATAACAATGAACACTTAAAAAATAACTAAATGTACCTCATCTCGACTGAGAGATTCGAATCTCATCCTATACCAAAGAACCTCGTGTGCTTTAAACCGGCCTAAAGAATTAAACCTTAATTCAAAATAACTGCATCAGAATACTATAACACTGCATCATACAAATGGTTTAATAAAACAAATATTCTAAAACATACCGGTGTCCGAAATGCCACTCTGGGTGAGTGGGAAGTGGAATGGCAGGACCAATAGGGGGGAACCTGAGCCACGCCCACGCCTGAAGCAACATGTGACAGCCACCAATGTCACTCCTGCTTGGATATGTGCACTCACACATTTGCCTAAACAAACGTGCAAGCACCACAGATCACCAGCTATATGCTCCAATGTCGTCGAAGTCCCTAGCAAGCAATGGGATGTAACAGGCCGCAACCATGCTCCCCCCGGATCTGTCGCTCATCAGCCATGATCCAATCAGACGTGCAATGTGGGCCTTAGCAAATCGCGACACATCGATCAAATCGTTATGAACTTGACCCCAAAAAGCAAAGTGTCTATCAAAGAAAGACACACGCAAATATCCGCCTTTAAGCTCCGTGTCTGCATCAGGTTCGTGACCGAAGACATCCTCAATCATGGTCTCCCAATCTGCGACCGTGACCCCTGTGACGACTTTGCCCTAGGTGGGTAACCCCAAAATACCTGCCACGTCTTCCAACATGATCGTCATTTCACCTTGCGGCATGTGGAATGTATGGGTCTCTGGTCTCCAACGCTCAACCAGAGCACTAATCAGCGCATGATCAATCTTAAAAAAAAAACAAAAAAAAATCAATTTATATGCATTAATGTTAAAAATATGTATTGACTCGATTATTTTCGAACTTGCATACCTGAATAAATCGCATACATGCGACATGTAGAAAGCCGACACGTCCTAACATATCACCGACGATGTCAGGTATATCGTCATGCTCTGGCCCCCCTCGCTTTACTGCGTCGAGTCTTAAGCAGGCGAACTTTGTCCTCGTTCCACACAGCCTGTGAAATGTGGGTCCGCTGAGTCCGCCTACGCAGAACACCCCACTTATTCGGGGTAGGACTGACATGTGTCGTCGGATCCATGGGCTCACCCTCATGATCGGATCTAAAGCGCGAAGAATCACTCGAAGATGAGTCACCCATCTAACAACTATCTTAACATAAATAAATCAAAATTAAAGTTAAACAAAATTTTACTTTAGTTGACCACACATTACAAATAATTATCATATCAAATTAATTAAACCTAATGTACATAAAACCCTAAACCCTAAACCATAATCACTTAAACATAAACCCTAAGCCCTAGCCCTAACCCCTAAACCTAAGGCCGAACCCTAAGCCCTAAACCATAACCGTAAGCCCTAAGCCCTCACCCTAAACCCTAAAACATAAACCCTAAGCCCTAAGCCCTAACCCTAAGCCCTCAGCCTTAACCCTAACCCTAAGCCCTCAGCCTTAACCCTAAGCCCTAACCATAAACCCTAAGCCCTAACCTTAAACCTACCAATCATTAAAACTACAACATCAAACCTACCATGTAAATACCTAACACTAACATGAATGAACCTAATAATTTTATTCCTAACATATACGAACCTAACATTTTAATAACCTACCATGTAAATTCCTAACATATACAACATAAAACATATAATGTATCGCGCTAACAATTAAATAAAATAAATGCTCAATTAATAAAATTCACTTACTTGTTGACAGAGCTTCGCTGCAAGAACAATCTCCCCAAACTCCCAAGCCAAATTTTTTCACCCAAGCCTCAAGATTTACAAATGGTAAAAAGTAAGTTTTTTTTGGCTTTTTATAGATCCACCCAACCCAAACACGCCTAAAATAGGCGTGTTTAAACACGCCCAATTTAAGTGTGTTTAAACACGCCTATTTTAGGCGTGTTGGGCAGCCCCTTTTTCCTAATTATTTTCCAAACTACCCCTTTTTTTAATTATTTATTTAATTTGTATTTTTTATTTAAATTTACCCATAATTATAAGAAACATCTTTATTTGTACGCTAGCAAGTAGCAAATATTTAATTGCATAGTGACATTCATGTCAGAAGTAAAAATATCTTGTCCTTTGATATTTGTTTTAACTAAGCTCTGATTAAATAATTTTATTTTATTCTCGTATCTTCTAATCGATAAAAGATACTGATTCTTAAGATATAAAAATAAACTTAAGTGAATTTTACTCCTTTTGATAGTGTTTTATATAAAAAGTTTGAAATTAAGTTAGTAATTAACATATTTTAAAAAATATAATTATGTACCATAAAATGTTTTTAAATGATTTAGATTTTTTTCTATTTTGTAAAAAAAGATTCTAAACATATTAACAATTATAAAAATACTAAATTAAATTTTTAATGATTCTCAAACTAGCCGATGAGTTATTTGTTGTTATAAGTAAATTATTTTGTGAAATTACACAATTATTCTAGCTCTTTTAACCATTAAAATAACATCTGATGCAGCTTAGCGTACGTGATTAGAAAGATTAAGATTTCAACACTCGTTGATTTGTAAGAATATCAACGATAGCTCGTTCATTTGTAAGAATGTCAAGAGGTTGAAACAAGGTTCAATTGCTCGTTAATTCAAGAGAATATGAAGGGTTGATAAAATAAGAAAATTTCAATTTTTAATTTAATAATAATCTTTTCATTTTCAGTATATATGTTTTCTATTTATATAAGGAAAAAAAACTTCATAAAATCTAAATAAAAGGAAACAAGAATGAGGGCAAGATATACACATTCTACATATTTATATGTAACTTATTCCTAAATTTAAGATATAAATATGATAAATATATATATATATATGATATTTTTATTAAAAAGAAAAAAATATTAATATTTCTAATTTCTCTAATAAATCGTAACTAATTATAGAAGGACACATTCTTTAAGCAATTTCTTAATTTTGAACTGTATATGGATCTCTTGGGATGTTGGGTTTCAATACTAGAATCCTAACATCCTCTTCCACACCTTGATCTCTTTTTAGCCCATGGTTGTGCCATACTTCTACATCATTTTCTCCTTCATTGAAAAGGAATGTCCTCAAATCTACAATTGTGGACACGAAGGTAAAAATACTAATATGATGCAAACAGTCTTCTGGAGAATGAGGGCTAAGAGACGGATAATAAGTGGAACATCTAAGATCCTAAGCTAGGGAGGACAATTTATTTAAAAAATAAAAATTAATAATTATTATCACAAAAGAAGTTGGAAATTAGGGCAAGGGATTCAGATATACAAAATAGGGGGGGGGGGGAATATACACATGTACATTCATGCAACTTTTGAAAAGTGAGGGATTGCATGTGCATCCCTTCAATTAAGTGTGGATCTGCCACTAGGTACAATGAAGCATTAATTAGGGACTCTTTAAGAACCCATACGGGTTCTTCATTAATATCCATAGCAATGTCATCATCTGTGACAAAAATATGTCCAATGTCAACATCAAAATCAAGCATGTCGATCTTGAATTCCCTTTCCCAACAATGATCATCAAGGTTTCAATAACATCATCAAAGTCATTATTAGTGTTGTAAATAGTTTCATTGATCAAAACTAAGCATATCGACCTCGAATTTGGATCCCCAAAAATGATCTTATTGAGTGGAAACATCAAATGGGTAGTCGTCAATGTCAAAATCATTGTCATCCCAAACTGGATGATCATCATCGTTGTCATCCCAAACTAGAGGACAAATATCCAAGACTGGACAAACATGGTGTTGTGGTTGTGGTTGAAGAGTAGCCAATTGATGTGTCAAGTGGGGCACCTTCAACTGCAACCGTGTGAGTAGCACGTCTCTTTGGCAACATAGTGTAGAGTCATATTGACTTCTAAAACCAACTAATGCATCATACATGATGGGAAAGACAAAAGTTTCAACAACTCGTTGATTCGTAAGAATGTCGAGGGTAACTCATGGATTCGTAAGATTGCCAAGAGGTTGATATATGGTTCAATTGCTAGTTGATTCAAGAGAACACCAAGGGTTAAGAAAATAAGAAAATCTCAATTTTTAATTCAATAATAATCTTTCCCTTTTGATTACATATGCTTTCTCTATATATAAGAAAATATAAAACTTCCTAAATCTAAATAAAAGGAAACAAGAAAATATTATATATTTCTAATATCGCTAATTAACTTACTCCTAAATTAATGTTATAAATACAATATATATATATATATATATATATATCTTTAATGTTATATATCTTTAATTAACTTATTCATATTAATATTTCTAATTTCCCTAATAAATTGTAACTAATTATGGAAGAACACATTCTTTAAGTGACTTTTTCACTTTGAACTCACTATAAGATAATGATTTATGCTTATAGACAAAATTGTCACTAGAAATTTAAAATGCATAAGTAAATGTATTATGGACTTTGTACGACGAACATTTTGCCCGTCAACTTTGAGAGGATGTACAATGATGGATGATTGTTAATCACTATAGATTTTACCTACAGATTTATTTTTACCTACAATTGCATTTGACTATCACTATATGCGATTCCTACATTTTGCAATGTGTGTATGTAAATGTTATTAACTTTTATTTGTAGCCTTCAAACCTAGGTAGATGCTATGAACTTATTCCTACAACCTTCAACTATAGGTAAAAGCTATATAGTAATAAATAAATAAAATTCTAGCTATGCTCTCTACTGTTATCCATTCATATTCTTTTCTTCGCAAATTATCTTGTGCAGAGGACATAAATTAACTACTATGGTGAAAATAAATTTCATAAACAAAACCATAAGTAACGTACTTGGTTTTATGTGATTTTTTTTTTTATAAAAAAGACTTGGTTTTATGTGATTATAAACGTAGTTTATATACCACTAAAAGTTTAGAATTCAAACCAAACAATAAGAGTGGATTACAAGTTGTAATATTTGATAGAATTTTTTTTAAGAATTGCATCATTCACAAGCTCAACTATAAGTTAATACTGCAGAAATCAATCAATCCAACAATGAGACATAATAGGTTTGTTCTAGTTCAATTCTAGTAGCCAAAAGGGCCAATCTTTCCTCACTAGAGTTCATGCAATGGATAAATTGAACAATGGATCAATCCTTATTTTCCAAACTTACTAAATACTAATAATTAATTTTAGGTTAGCTCATTTTAACAAGATCATTTCAACATCTCATTCTCTAAGAACTCATCTTTATTCAGGAAACTAGTTGAGATTGGGAATACCTACTAGTTTCTAGCATTAAATATGTAAGTTTAACCTACACATAAGCACAATTTGTAATTGTCACATTTTGAAATGAATAGGAAAAATAAAAACATGCAACATGGAAGAATTAAACATTCGCAAGAAATGCAAGTTTATAATTTCCTTTAGTTGTTGAAGTGCATTGTCTGACAAGGTCATTTCTTCAAGGATACCATTTGCAAAGTAAAATTAAAATATCATGCTTGTACTTTCTGAATAGAATGTTGTACTAAGAGAGATAGATAACAAGAAAAAAGGAAATAAATAAATAGGTGCTAAAAAATTTATAGGAAAATAGACAAAAGTAAAAAAGGACTTTAATAATAATATCATACAAGACATGGGAAAATATTTAAAGGGTAGAAATAAGTTTTAGAGTTCAAACAATTGCAGGAGTCTAACACCTTAACCTACAAAATCAACAAAATGAAGACATTGATCATACACAAGACAATCAATAAAGCAAACTTGGAAAACTGAATTAACTCATATACAAACTTATAATGTAGATACATACCACTTCTTGAGGCTTTAAATGTGGTCCAGAAAGTGATCTCCATTGAGGGGAAAACTCTTTAGCAGATACATGTATAGGCTAAAGAAACTTATTCAGGACAACTAGAAGGCAAAGTTTGGCATTGACCTATGAAAGGGAGTGGACACAGATAGATGCATTCACATGCCCAGACAAAAAACGTGAATGATTATTGGCAAAATTCTTACGATTAGTGACAAAAAGAATTACCATATAATTCTTCCATGATGAGCGAGAGATTTTCACCCAAATATTTTTAAAACAATGGTGCTACCTGCACCAAGAACATCAAGCTCACTAAACTAACTAGCTTAGTGGAGCTTACATAATCGAGTTCACTTAACAAGTTATAAATTAGATTAATTTGTTCTACACATCTGAAATGTATGATACTATGGTGATTAGGGACTTGCTTTATCATGGTGCATATGGAAAGTAGCAAGATTCAACCTAATGAATATAGCACAATACCATACCTTATGATGCCATCAAGCAACTCCTGATTGTTAGGGTCATGTTTCAACCCTCTTTGTATGTTTCCATAGCTTTTCATATTCTCTGTATATTGAAAACCTTTGGGCATCACCGCTATTTTTTTATAGCATGCAACTTTATTACTGTAAGTGTAAAAGAAGGGATATCTAAACAGACCATAATATGCATTTGCTATCAAACACAAGGACTATCACTGCTATTCAATGGGTTATACTATTATTACCTTAGGATCTTTTGGTTTCCTTTCTATACCTTTTGTACAATGCTTCATAGCCTTTTCTGTTGTGTGAATAATTCATTTCCTGCATTTCATTGTTTCCAGTATTTAGAAAGTTAGTTAATATTTTAAGAAAAGAAGGGATATACACCATCTCCATCTTTGTCCAAACGAAAAAAGGCTTCTTGAAACTCACTAATCACAATGACATATAAATCCAAGAAGATTACAACATCAGTTGATAATAATAGGAATACTTCACAACAACACCAAGAGAGGGGTGAATTGGTTGAACCTTGGTATTTTAAAATTAAATTCAAATTAGAGTTTCAGGATCTTTATCAGTTTTAAAACCAAGAAACCTTTTACTCAATCAAATGTCTCAAAACTGAACTTGTTGAACAAGGAATATGATTCAAAGAATTAAAGATAATGAATATGATGAGAATAGAAATATAGAAATAAGAACACAAGCAATTTATACTGGTTCACTTCAAAGCATGAAGCTACATCCAGTTTCTTTTAATTCATACTGAATTAGAGTTCCACTATTATAAAATATTCTTACAAGCTTTTACAAGAACCTCCCCTTTATCAACCCTAGGTAAAGAACAGAAATCCAAAACCCTATTAGACTTCTAAGGAGAAAGATCTAGAGAACACTACTTTGATCTTTAAGCTAGAGAACCCTTCTCTAGTCCCAAGCTTTAAGAATCTAATTACAATAGCCAAATACAACACAATTTGTAAACAAAATTACAATCAATGAGTTAAGGAAAGAAACAACCTGATGATCCAGTGAATGACATGCACATGAATGAACAATTCAGGTTGACAAACAAAAATAATCTCAGAACATCTTCTTTCTTAACCTTTGAAAGTGACTTCTTGCTTTAAAGAATCACTCAAAAACCCATGAATGTTTTAGTGTAAGCAAGAACTCATAGAACCCAGAAAAATCACTTTGAACGTGTTTAGAAAGCTTGTGTGTGCTCAGAATACGAATTGATCAAGTTACAAAACAAGTTGAGCCAAGGTTCTATTTATAACAAACTTTTGTAACTGTCAGTAATCGAGTAAACGCGCCATATAATCGATTATTTCACTCATATAATTGATTAAATCAATCTGATAATCGATTAAAGTGTTCAACACAATTTCTGAACATGAGCAACGAACAAAATAATCGATTATTCCTTCTTGTAATCGATTAAGACAGAAAGCTTCGAAATATCAAAATACACTATGTAATCGATTACGGATTCTGGTAATCGATTAAACCAGGAAGCTTTATAAAATGAATTTAACTATGTAATCGATTACGATATGTGGTAATCGATTAATGTAGCAAACTTGTAAACATAAGCACATAATGTAATCGATTACTAAATTTGGTAATCGATTAAGACAAAAAGATGACTTTTTCAATTTAGCCTGTGTAATCGATTACTATTCCTTGGTAATCGATTCTTCTAGCACTGCTTAAAATCATGTATAGCAATGTGATCGATTACTACCCATAGGTAATCGATTAAAGTGTTCATCAAAGTAGTTTATATGAGAACAAAGGTCAAATAATCGATTATTCTGACAGGTAATCGATTACATTGTTCTTGAAACGTTTTCCAGAAAGAACTAAGAATAAAAAATCGATTATACCTTTAATGTAATCGATTAAAGCAGTACAAAAACCATTTTTTCAAAAACCTTTAATTCAATTTAAAACCTTAGTTAAATGTTAAAAGCTTTGTTTTGTTTCCATGAAAAACATTTAGTTAAAACAATGAATGAATGAATGCATGGATCAATCAGATAGTTTTCCTTTTACATAAAATTCCAAGTCTTCAAGCATGTTGAAAGCTCAAAATTAATCTTGTATCAAAGACTTTCAATCTTCATGCAGCTCCCCCTGTATTCAACAATCTTCCCCTTTTTGGCTTTAAACATGCCAAAGTCTTGATTGACCAATTGTTAAACTTGAAGCTTTATAAGAAAAATCGACCATGGAAGACTTTGAGTTTTCAGACCTGAAATATTACACTTTCTTTAGAAAGACCAAGTGTTAAAGCATCTAATTCCTTTTAATCATCATTCACATGTATTCTGGGTATGATTGATTCATTTTAAACACTTAGCTCCCCCTATATTCCATAATTCATTCAAGTCAGATTTTGGGTAAAATTTGAAACAAAAAACAGGGGCAAACAGAGTAGTATGCAAAGCATTCAACAATCAATCATTTCTCCCCCTATTTGGCTTGTTAAAGTCAAAAACATAAAGGGCACAACGGATAATTGAAATGGAAACATAATGGAAGTTTCATATAACTATTGGGAGCCATTACAAAGTGAAATTAAAACATAAATATAACAAAATAAAAAACAAAGCATAAAAAACTTAAAGAAACATAGGCCTAGAATTCTGCAGATGCATTATCATGTTTGCTTCTATTATGTCTAGCCTATCCTTAATTTCTCCTAAGGCTTCATTAGTTTCAGCCTTAAAATCTTGTTGCATCTGGATCAAGTTGTCCATCTTCTGCAGCATAAGGGATTCAAATTGAGAATACAACGGCTGTTGTGGATCCCTTGCTTCATCTTCAGAATCTTCCACTTGAAGATCAGCAATAGCAGCAGCAGGAGCCATCTGTGGTTGTCCAACCATTACCCAGCCTTGTGGAGTCTTCTGCATTCCTAGCTTTGTAAGGTGTTTTTCCTTTATGAGGCTGTTGCTGGAATTAGTATGGTCTGCAACCTCATTTTCCACATCAATGTTGAAATGATCAATGAACCTAGATACCAAGACAGGATATGGGAAAGGGTAATTGACCAGCCTCTTGGATTTGAGCATAATTTCCTCAAATATAAGAACCCAATTCATGGATATAAAGTTCTTTAGACCATACACCAATTGTAGGTCTTCATCTGTGGCTTGGGCATGATTAGTGGCCCTAGGGGTTATCACATAGGTGATAATATAATGGAGAAGCCTATCTTCAGGGTTCATAGGTCCAGTACCCAGCCTGTTTCTAAGTTGCATATGGGGGTCATGCAACATCTCCCTATAGGTGTCAAGTTTGTTGTACCCATCAGGTTGTTCATCAAATTTCCTAGCCCCCTCACAAATCACTCCAGCAACTGATTCCCAGACATCATGGGTGATTTCCATAGTTACACCCTTAACTTTGGTGATCATGGTCCCATTCATAGACCCTTTAGCACAGGTATAAAATACCTTCACCAAATTAGGGTAAAAAGTACCCTTCATTTCCAGAAATCTCCTAAGACCTTGGGCCTCTAGATATGCACGGAATTGGAAATAGTTCATCTTATCGGACTCATTTGAAAACCATAAGTCCAGCCTATTTGGGGGTGGAGGATGAGGAGGATTGGATGATGATTCTCCAACCTTTCTCTTTGAGGATCTAGCACGTTTAGGTGTAGGGTTATACATGTTTTTAGAGAGGTTTAGACACAAGAAAAACTCAGCAAAACTTAGAAATATCAGAAAGAGAATAGACTAAGGTGCAGAGTTTTTTGTTGATGCAAGACATTATTTATAGGCTTGATTGATGCTCTTAACGTTCATATTTTGGAAAATATAGCTATTGGTGATAGTTAAGGCACTTCAGTGTCCTTGGATTTCCTTTTGATTTGGTTGGACAGTTACATTTTCAGAGAAAAATTGTCAGAAAACGCACAACAGACAAATTAATCGATTATTTACTAATGGTAATCGATTATTTTGCACATTTTGAACACTGAAATTACACGTGGTAATCGATTATCCCGTAAGGTAATCGATTATTTTGCCAACCAGTCAGAGGTAGAAGATGATTTGTAATTGATTATATGCTAATTTAATCGATTATATCATGACTTTGGGATTTTAATCAAGTATCTGAGCTTATGTAATCAATTATCCCGAGTGGTAATCGATTACTCCAGAAGAATCTAAAATCTTAACCACTTATGTAATCGATTACTAATTGGTTGTAATCGATTACTCCAGTGAAACATTTAAACTGGAAAATATGTTTTGTTCATAGTAATCGATTATCCCGATACGTAATCGATTATTCCAGGAAGAATCATTTCTTTAAAACAAAGAATAATCGATTACAAGATTGTTGTAATCGATTACTTAAGCTTATTTAGCATAAATAAGGTGAATTTTAATGAATTTAATCGATTAACTCATGGTGTAATCGATTATTACAGTAAGTTTATCAGAATGCAAAGTATTTTGCAGATCAACACGAATTTTTGGTTATTTTAGTGATGAAGGCAGCAATGAAGTTTAATTTAACATCGAAAGGCACACTTTAAACAAGCTAGCATATATTGGATTCATCAAGAATACCTAGCATGTTTCTAAGTGCATAAAATCTATCTCTAGCCAATGGTTTAGTGAATATATCAGCTAGTTGGTTATGGGTATCAATGAACTCAACTTTGATATTACTTTTCTGAAAATGATCTCTGAGGAAATAATGCCTTATCTCAATGTGCTTGGTCCTTGAATGTATTATTGGATTCTATGATATGTTAATAGCACTTGTGTTGTCACATAGCAAAGGTATTTCATTCAGTTCAACTCCAAAATCTTGCATTTGTTGCTTCAACCATAGGCTTTGTGCACATCAACTTCCAGCTGAGATATATTCAGCTTCAGCAGTTGACAAAGCAACACAAGATTGTTTCTTGCAATGCCATGAGATCAATGAACTTCCAAGAAGATGACAAGTGCCACTTGTACTTTTTCTATCTAACTTGCAACCTGCAAAGTCAGAATCGGAATATCCAACAATACTAATTGAAGCACCTTTGGGATACCAAAGACCAACTTTTGGTATAGCCTTGAGATATTTGAGGATCCTTTTGACTGCTGTAAGATGAGAGTCTTTGGGATTTGCTTGATATCTTGCACACAAGCAAACACTTAGCATTATATCAGGTCTATTATCTTTCAAGTATAACAAAGATCCAATCATTCCTCTGAACTTTGACTCATCAACCTTCTTTCCATTTTCATCTGAATCAAGATATGTTGATGTAGGCATTGGAGTTGCAGTATCTTTGCTTTTCTCCATTTCAAACTTCTTAATAACTTCAAGGGAATATTTAGATTGATTCAGAAATGTTTCATTCTTCATTTGCTTCACTTGAAGTCCAAGAAAAAATGTTAATTCTCCCATCATTGACATTTCAAATTCTTTCTGCATAGCTGTGGAAAATTCCTCACATAGCAAATGATTAGTAGAACCAAAAATTATGTCATCAACATAAACTTGAACTAATAAGATATCATTCTCATGCCTTTTGTTGAACAAGGTTTTGTCAACATGGCCCCTTGTGAAAGATTGTTCAAGTAGAAATTTGCTTAGTCTTTCATACCATGATCTAGGAGCTTGTTTCAAACCATAGAGGGCCTTTTTCAGTTTAAAAACATAGTTAGAATATTTAAAATTAGTAAAACCAGGAGGTTGTTCAACATTATATCCTCCTCAATGTATCCATTTAAAAAGGCACTTTTAACATCCATTTGAAAAAGTTTGAAATCCATTAGACATGCATATGCAAGCAATAACTTGATTGCTTCCAATCTTGCAACTGAAGCATAAGTTTCTTCATAGTCTATGCCTTCTTCTTGGTTGTAACCTTTAGCAACCAATCTAGCTTTATTTCTGACTATGATTCCACTTTCATCAAATTTATTTCTGTTGATTCAAGAGGAGTCATGCATAAATGAACAAGGATCAAGCTTTGGTGTTTTGTGCTTTCAACATGCCTCATTGGAAAAATGTCAAAGAAGCTATGAAGATCAATTTGATTCATGTAAAAAGGAAGTTGTGTAATCTGATAATCCAAGAGCATATCATGCATAATCATTCATCTAGGATTGTTAGAGTGAAGGTTGTTAGGATTTTTCAGCAAGCGCACCGATTTGTCGTTGTAAGTTTCGAATTTATAAGATCGTCTCCACAAGGACTTGAGCTTACTCAGTTAATCCAAATAGAATTAAACAGTTCAATAGTTATGTACAAGTAGGTCGAACAGATTTTCATTAGGTGATGCAAGTAAAGTAAAATAACTAAACTTAACGAAAAATGAAAATATTTATGAGAAAGTGGGATTGGATTTCATCATTCTTAACATTCTATATTCAATTAATATTTACCATGCATAAATCATCGTCTATTCTTATTGATGCACACTAAGTTACCTTGAATCGATCCGTCGCATTCAAGTTCTAAGGATATTTTACCGCATATCGATCCCTCGCATATTTAAGTAAAAACCCCAGCATTAAGAATTATAATCGCGTGTTTTATGCAATCAGAATGTTATGCCCTATTCCTAGCAGCGTAAGGTAATGAGTAACTTCATTCAGTTCAAACCCTAAGATTACTTTCCAGTCTCACTTAGGATTTAAGTTCGTGATACTGGTAATCAAGTAGGATCAAGCATTAAGCGCTGAATGAAACTACCAATAAGAAATAGAACGATTCATGCATGAACATTAAAAGAAATATAGGGTTAAGAAGATTACATCCAACCTCTAAGAAGCTAGCCAAGCATGGAGAGAACCTCCTCTCGGAAAGAGTTGCTGAACGTTCCCATCCTCGCTTCTCTCCGGCAGAGTTTCCACGCTAATCCTCACTTCTCTCACTTTCTTAACCTACTTAATACTAATATTTATGCATCTAAAACCTAAGAACTATCCTAAAGCAAGTAAGGGAGGAAGAACCTCCAAAATTGCACGATTTCCCTCTTCTAGCCGTGCCTATTTATAGGAATTGGACACCAGCTTTGCTCCACTCGCCCAGGCACCCAATTTTGCCTATAGGAGCTCGCCTGGGCGAGTTAATCTGATCACCTAGGGACTCGAAGCTGGCCTGGGCGACCAAAATGCACATGGGAGGATGGCCTGGGCGAGCTTGAAGTTTAATCATGAAGAAACCTTTGGGCTTTGTGATTTTTTGGGCCTGATTTGTTGTTGGAACTTCCCATGCTTGATATGCACACCTTCCTTGCTTGCTTTGATCTTCCGGAAGCTTCGGAAATCCCCAGAATCTATCAAAATACAAAACATGATTGGATTACTTTTCCAAAATAACTTGAAAACAAGTATAAGGTGCCAATTTAACTAGGTTTAGGGAAATTCATAAGCTAAATGAAAGAAATCAAAGGATAAGTGCCAATATTTTAAACACGAAGTTAACTGAAATATGGCACTTATTAAAGGTCTAAGTAAAAGCAATTAACAAGTAAGACATTTAAAAAGCAATGTTTTTGGAAAAATGAAGTTTTCCTGCATTAATCAATTACAGCATTGATGGCATCGATTATTTTGTTCTTCGTGCCTTCTGGAAAACAAATCAAGAACGTTGTAATCGATTACATATCGAATTAATCGATTACATAGGCTAAAATGGAAAAATCTTACTGATTGTCTTAATCGATTACATAAGTTCGTAATCGATTACATATAATGCCTATGAATTACATGTTCAGCTGATTTAATCGATTACATATCGTTTTAATCGATTACATAGTACATTTGAGAATATTGATCTGTCTGTCTTAATCGATTACCAAATTTCATAATTGATTACTTAGTGCATTTGGAAAAACATGACTGTCTGTCTTAATCGATTACTTCACAGAATAATCAATTACATTGTTCATTGCTCAAACCCAGAACATATCAGAAGCATTTTAATCGATTACAAATGAGAAATAATCGATTACAAGAGCGTGTTTAATCGCTTATTTAAGTTGAAAAGCTGTTATAAATAGAACCTCTTGCTTTGTATTTTTGTAACTTGAGAATTGCGAAATCTGAGCAATCACAAACACTCCTAAGCTTTCTTTAGTGTATTTCTGGGTTTCTAAAAGCATTTAGACTTCACAAATTCATATGGGTTTTTGGTTTTAAAGAAGTGAAGGATCATTGAGTTTCAAAGCATAAGAAAAGGGATGCATTGAGTCTGTAATCTTTCTTTCAACCTGTTGAATCATTCACATGCATATGTTCTTTGGATTATCAGGTGAAATCTTTCCTTTTTCTTTGAAGGTGTAAATATTTTAATTGATTTCTGTAAAGATTAGCTTATTGTAAATTGGTTTCTTACATGAAGATTAGAGATAGTGTTTCTCTAAGGGTTGCTGAGTAGTGTTCTCAGTTTTGGGTTTGGTCTCTAAGGGTCTAATAGTGTTTTAAACTTCTGAACTTTATCTAGGGTTGATAAAGAGATGCTTGTAATATCTTGTAAGAATATTATTTGCAATAGTGGAACTCTACTTTAGTGTTGAGTGGAAGAACTGGATGTAGCTTCATAGTGTTTGAAGTGAACCAGTATAAAATCTGTGTCTGATCTTTATTTCTATCTCTTCATCTCTCAATTGCTTTGTTTGTGAATCAAATTTCATTACACAGAAAACTATCATTTGCTTATTGATTTCTTGATAGAGGGATTAGATTGAATATAAGATTCTTGGTTTCAAAACAATTTTTTAAAGTGATAAAGATCCTGTGGAAACTTTGATTTGAAAATTTTTATTTACCAAGGTTCAACCAATTCACCCCCCCTCTTGGTTGTTTTGAAGTGTTCCTATCATTTTCAATTTCTAAAAACCCATTTTGTACCCATGGGTTTAAGAGAGGATGGTCTAGGAACAAGTTCCCAAACTTCATTTCTCTTAAATTGATTTAACTCATCATGCATGGCATGCATCCAATGTTCATCATTCAAGGCTTGATCAATATTCTTAGGTTCAATTTGAGAAACAAAAGCCATATTACAAAATAGGTTTCTTAATGAAGATCTAGTAGATACCCCCTTTGAAACTTCACCTATGATGTTGTCAAGTGATAGGTCTCTTGTTGTTCTCCAATCTTTAGGCTCTTGAACAGGGGTTGATGGTTTTACTTCAGCACTTGGTTCTTCTTTTTCTTTAGTTAAGGAATCATCTAGCTGAATGAATTCTTCCATTGGGCCTACATCTACATCACACTTCTTTTCCTCTTTATAGGGATTAGACTCATCACAAATTACATGTACAGATTCTTCCATGCACATTGTTCTTTTATTGAATACTCTATAAGCTTTACTATGTAATGAATATCCAAGGAAAATTGTTTTATGAGCCTTAGCATCAAATTTTCCAAGTGATTATTTCCCATTGTTTAATACAAAACACTTGCAGCCAAAAACTCTCAAGTGAGAAATGTTGGGTTTTCTACTTTTGTATAGCTCATAAGGGGTTTTCTTTAAAATAGGCCTTATAAGTAATCTATTCAAAGTGTACCATACTGTACTTACAGCATCAGCCCAAAAATATTTAGGCAAATTTGTCTCATTAAGAAGTGTTCTTGCTCCTTCTTCAAGAGATCTGTTTTTCCTCTACACAACACCATTTTGTTGGGGTGTTCTTGGAGATGAAAAATTGTGGTTAATTCCATTTTCTTCACAGAATTTTTCAAAGTGTTCATTTTGGAATTCACCACCATGATCACTTCTTATTGAGATAATTTTGCTACCGTTTTCATTTTGTACAAGCTTAGCCATTTTTCTAAATGCAAGGAAAGCATCACTTTTGGATTTCAAAAACAGAGTCCAAGTGAATCTAGAGTAATCATCCACAATTACAAGCCCATAATAATTTCCACCTAAACTCATTGTTCTAGAAGGACCAAACAAGTCAATGTGTAGTAATTCAAGTAGTCTAGAGGTGGAAACAATTTTTTACTTTGAAAAGAGTTCTTAGTTTGTTTCCCCTTTTGACAAGCATCACAAAGTTTATCCTTCTCAATCTTGAGTTTCGGCAACCCAATTACTAAATCTTTTCTAATAAGCTTGTTCATGTGATGCATGTTTATGTGACTAGTCCTTCTATGCCATAGCCAAGATTCATCAATCTTGCTTATAAGACAAGAAGTGTTGTGGAAGAATGCATGATCAATTGAAAGCAAGTAAATGTTACCTTTCCTTTTACCTATATGAATTACTTCACCACTTTTCCCATCACAAATCATGCAGTAGTTTTCATTGAAGGTGACTTTAAATCCTTTGTTACAAAGTTGACTTATGCTTAAGAGATTGTGCTTCAAACCTTCTACATAAAGAACATTCTTGTGAAAATGAAAGGAATACTTCAACACAACCAAGAGGGGGGTGAATTGGTTGAATCTTACCCAATTAAAATTTTAAAATCAGTTTACAACAGGATCTTTATCACTTTAAAAATGTTCTAAAACCAAGAATCAATATTCAATCAACTTCCCTTTTCAAGAACAATAGAAAATAGAGAATAACTTTCTATGCAATGATATTGATTCACAAACAAAGTAATCCAAAGATGAATAAGAGAGAAGAAAGATTAGTCACAGAATTTTATACTGGTTCACCTCAAACACTATGAGGCTACATCCAGTTCTTCTACTCAACACTAGAGTAGAGTTCCACTATTGTAAAAATATCCTTACAAGCAACTTTACAAATCTCTCTTCATCAACCCTAGATGAAGTTCAGAGATCCAAAACCCTATTAGATCCTTAGAGACCAAAACCCACACTGAGAACACTACTCAGTTGTCTTCTAGAGAAACACTATCTCATACTTGCAAGAAAACCATTTACAATAGACTAATCTTTACATAAATTCAAAAGAACAGATTACACCTTCAAAGACAAAGGAAATATATCACCTGATAATCCAAGATTGAATGAACAATGAATGATTCTCAGGTTGAATGACAAATTACAAAAATATGTGCAGCCTTTCCTATGCCTTTGAATGAATGAAGCTTCACCTTCTTGATTCACACACCCATATGAATTTTTGTGAAGCAAAGTATGTTTAGAACTCAAAAAAATTCACTAAAGAAAGCTCAGAATGTTTGTGAAAGCCCAGAATACGAACTACCAAAAGTTACAAACTTTAGAGAAGTGGGTTCTATTTATAACAACTTTCTAACTGAAAATAATCGATTAAACACGCTCATGTAATCAATTATTTCTCATTTGTAATCGATTAAATGAAGACAGTAATCGATTAAAATGTTCCTAATAGTTTCTGGGTTTATGTTATGAACAATATAATCAATTATTCCGTGAAGTAATCGATTAAACCAGTCAAACATATATTTCTAAATGAGCTTAGTAATCGATTAAAACTCTTTGTAATCGATTAAGACAGAGAGTTGTGATTTTTGTAAGTATGCATGTACAGGAATGTAATCGATTACCAATTTCATGTAATCGATTAAGACAGAGAGTTCCATCTTACATAAACAACCTTAGTAATCGATTAAACCGATATGTAATCGATTATATTGATCATGATTTGTTTTGTAAAGGACACGAAGAACAGAATAATCGATTCCATTGGCTTTGTAATCAATTATTAGTATTGCAACTTTATTTTTCCAAAAACATTGCTTCTTAAGTGCCTTTGTAATGAATTGCTTTTACTTAATCATTTAATCCTATGATCCTAAAAGAATGATTAATGCATGATGTGCACAATTGGATTATCAGATCATATACTTCCTTTTTACAATTAATCAAATTGATTCTTCAAGCTTTCCTCTGAGCATGTTTGAAAGTCCAAAACCTTGAACCTTTGATTCTTGTTCATTGATGCTTGACTTCACTTGAATCAACATCTTGATCTTTGTTTTGCAGTTGTCTCCAATGTTGTCTTCTCCAATGATCTTGCCTTTATTATTATCCCCATAAGTGACATATCCTCCATCTTTAAGTGTTAAGTTTGTAAGCACGGACATGTCTCTAGTCATATGTCTAGAGCATCCACTATCAAGGTACCATGTTGAGGATCTAGCTCTTAGACATACCTGTAAAAATCAAATAAATTTACAAAGGAAGGTACCCAATTAAGGTTGGGTCCATAGGGGTTAGCATTTTATTTTTCTTTGAAATCCAAATGCAATCTCCATTTAGCACATAAAATCTCCTAGCATAGAATCTGTATTGTCCCTTTTTCCAAACAATAGTTGCAAATGACAGATTTTGATGTTTTTCTAAAAACTGCATTTTGATTGATCCTTGAGTTTTTATACCATTTTTGATTCTTCTGTTTTGGAGGCATAAATACTGTTTTTCCAAATGATTTTGATCCTTGTTTATACCTCAAATCAGAAGTATCTCCAGCATATTTTTTGCACACTCAACATTCCAGCCAAGTTGCATTTTCATTTGTAAAGCTTTCTCAAGAGATCAATCAAATCATTGTTTTTGGATAAAAGTAACATATACTTTTCTCCTTGACTCTTTTTGTAATCATCAAAAGTTTTTTTAAGCAAGTTATACTTGTCAACATTTGTAGAGGAAGAGGCACACACACATCCATTCAAATTGTAACTTGAAACAAGTTTTTCATTTTCTTCTTTCAAGTTGCAAATCTCAGTTTGCAATTTAGTTATTTTTACAACATGCCATCTAAGATTTCCTCTGAGCTTGTTATTGGATTTTGCAAGCTTTTGGGCTTCCTCATGCATTTCTTGGAAAGCACTAATAGCTTGTTCAAGTTCAGAATTTACCTCATTTCCATTACTTGATAGATCATCATCATCTTCATTGATAATGGAGGTGAGACACATGTTGGCTTCTTCATTTTCAGTTGAAGATTCTTAGGTAGTTGACTCATTATCTTCCCAAGCTATGTAGGCTCTTTTAGCTTTCCCTTCCTTCCTCATCTTGTTCTCTCCTTGTTGTTTTTTCAAGTAAATTGAACATTCAGATTTGATGTTGCTAAGTTTACCACATTCAAAGCATGTAAAGTTGTTGTCAATCTTCTTGTTGATGTTGTTGTTGTTGTTATTGTTGTTCTTGCTGGTTTTAGTGAATCCTTTGTTCTTGTTTTTGCTCAAGAACTTGCTGAACTTTCTGACAACTAAGTTCATGTTGTCCTCTTCATCCTCATCACTTATTTCTTCCTCTTTTTCAGCTTTTGAAGTTGCAGCTTTTAATGCAATGCTTTTGTTTTCCTTTTCTGCATCTTCATTACATGTTAGTTGAGATATTTCAAGCTCATATTCAAGTAGCTTACCAAATAGTGCAGCCATGGACATCTTTGATAGATCCTTGGATTCCTTAATTGTTGTCACCTTTGGTTGCCAAGGCCTTCTTAGACACTTCAAGATCTTGATGTTTAATTCTTCAGTATCAAAGATCTTCCCAAGACCCAATAGATTGTTGACAATATGAGTGAATCTTGTCTGCAATTGAGAAATGCTTTCATTGGTGTTCATCTTGAACATCTCATACTCATGGATCAAAGCATGCTTCTTTGATCTCCAAACTTCTTCAGTTCCTTCGTGAGTAATTTTCAACATCTCCCACATTTCTTTTACACTCTTGCATCTCATTGTCCTAAAAAATTCATCAGAGGAAAGTGTAGAGGTGATCATATTTTTGGCATTAAAATCATATTGTGCAGCCTTTTGGTCAGCTTCAGTCATCTCATCCCATTCTTTGGGAATCAATTCATTGGAAACAATTTTCTTTGGAATGAAAGGACCCTTTTCTATAGCATTCCAAGCACCTGGGTCATTTGATTAAATAAAGATTTTCATTCTATTTTTCCAAAAAATGAAATATTCCCCTTCAAACATAGGATGTCTGTTTAAAGAAGCACCTTCCTTGAAGGTTATTTGTGAGGTATTCATTTTTCTTTTTGAAGAAAACTAGTGATCTTGAATAACTCTCAAGAACCATCTCGTGATGTCAATTGATAATAATAGGAATACTTCACAACAACCAAGAGGGGGGGGTGAATTGGTTGAACCTTGGTATTTTAAAATCAAATTCAAATTAGAGTTTCAGGATCTTTATCACTTTTAAAAGCAAGAAACCTTTTACTCAATCAAATGTCTCAAAACTGAACTTGTTGAACAAGGAATATGATTCAAAGAATTAAAGATAATGAATATGATGAGAATAGAAATATAGAAATAAGAACACAAGCAATTTATACTGGTTCACTTCAAATCATGAAGCTACATCCAGTTTCTTTTAATTCATACTGAATTAGAGTTCCACTATTATAAAATATTCTTACAAGCTTTTACAAGAACCTCCCCTTTATCAACCCTAGGTAAAGAACAGAAATCCAAAACCCTATTAGACTTCTAAGGAGAAAGATCCAGAGAACACTACTATGATCTTTAAGCTAGAGAACCCTTCTCTAGTCCCAAGCTTTAAGAACTTAATTACAATAGCCAAATACAACACAATTTGTAAACAAGATTACCATCAATGAGTTAAGGAAAAAAACAACCTGATGATCCAGTGAATGACATGCACATGAATGAACAATTCAGGTTGAAGGACAAAAATAATCTCAGAACATCTTCTTTCTTAACCTTTGAAAGTGACTTCTTGCTTTAAAGAATCACTCAAAAACCTATGAATGTTTTAGTGTAAACAAGAACTCATAGAACCCAGAAAAATCACTTAGAATGTGTTTAGAAAGCTTGTGTGTGCTTAGAATATGAATTGATCAAGTTACAAAATAAGCTGAGCCAAGGTTCTATTTATAACAAACTTTTTTAACTGTCAGTAATCGAGTAAACGCGCCATATAATCGATTATTTCACTCATGTAATCGATTAAATCAATCTGGTAATCAATTAAAGTGTTCAACACAATTTCTGGACATGAGTAATGAACAAAATAATCTATTATTCTGTCTTGTAATCGATTAAGACAGGAAGCTTCAAAATATCAAAATACACTATGTAATCGATTACGGATTTTGGTAATCGATTAAACCGGGAAGCTTTATTAAACGAATTGAACTATGTAATCGATTACGATATGTGGTAATCGATTAATGTAGTAAAACTTGTAAACATAAACGCATAGTGTAATTGATTACTAAATTTGGTAATCGATTAAGACAGGAAGATGACTTTTTCATTTTAGCCTGTGTAATCGATTACTATTCCTTGGTAATCGATTCTTCCAGCAGTGCTTAAAATCGTGTATAGCAATGTGATCGATTACTACCCATAGGTAATCGATTAAATTGTTCATCAAAGCAGTTTATATGAAAACAAAGGTCAAATAATCAATTATTCCGATAGGTAATCGGTTACATTGTTCTTGAAAGGTTTTTCAGAAAGAGCTAAGAACAAAATAATCGATTATACCTTTAATGTAATCGATTAAAGTAGTACAAAAACCATTTTTCCAAAAACCTTTGATTCAATTTAAAACCTTAGTTAAATGTTAAAAGCTTTGTTTTATTTCCATGAAAAACATTTAGTTAAAACAATGAATGAATGCATGGATCAATCAGATAGCTTTCCTTTTACATAAAATTCCAAGTCTTCAAGCATGTTGAAAGCTAAAACTAATCTTGTATCAAAGATTTCCAATCTTCATGCAGCTCCCCCTGTATTCAACATCAGTCATAAGTTTTAGTGGTTGAAACTCAAAGGTAAAAGAAATATCTCATCATGCAAGTCACCTAATAATTTAATTATATGTGGAATTTCTTCTAGCACTTTGTCTTTAAGGCCCTTCAAAATACTGAGAACAAAAGAAACTCTTGAACCTCAATGCATAAGAAACTGATCAACTCAAGAATCTACATGTAATAATGAAATAAAGGAATGAGAAATTAATAAAACAAAAGGATGGGCATACCTCCTATATACAGAGCTTGGAATAGTTGATGACATAATATAAGCATGGACCCAATAGTTGATGACATAATATAATCTTGGACCCAATAAATTCATGTCAACACTTTGCAAGTGTCTACTAAGAGAAGAAATTATATATAGTATTATAATAAAGCTCATCCATCCCTCTCTTTATTGAAAACCCTTGACTAAAGAGATTTCATGTATTCATTACCATCCCCATACAAAATCTAGAGGTAGCATAATATCCTTTAAACACAAGAATTTTACTGTTATAGAAACACTTCATAAATAATATGGATATGTATGAAATAAAACACTTCAGTTCAATAAGAAAGAAGATAAATTTAACTTGGTATCGATGATCTCAAGCAACTTGCTCTGGATTTTGTTACCTATGACCTAGTCAATAAATCACTAATTTGTTCAAACTTCAGAGTCTGTGGTTAAATGAAAATTAATCTTGGTTCAAATTGATCAGCAGACTCTGAAGATAAAATGTTTACATGGATTTTTGAATTGATATTGGGATCTAGGAATGACATAACAGTGTTCCATAAGCCTAAATCTAGAACCAACAATGATGATGAGAATATGTGGATTTACAAAGGTATAAATTTAGGACCTTTACCTCGAAGGCTAAATAAAACAACCCAAGCAAATGAGCAAGTTTCAGGACATCAACTCCTTGTTGTAAATTTTTTAGTTGAGGTATTTGTAGAAAACCTCCTATGACAATCATAGATTTGAATAGAACCACATCAACAATTATCTAAGACTTGCAAGCAATATTGCAATGCATTAGTAACATAGTTATACCACTCTCAAAGGGATGAAACAAGAAATATAATAAGAAAAAGGGAAAATAAGATGCATTGACATTGAGAATATAAACAGTGTTTGATGTGAGAATACATAGAATAAAATGACATGACCTACACATAATCAAATTACTTACTATAGGCCTCAGTTACAACATAGAACCTCAAGTAATGACTAACATTTTTTTATAAGCTTAGATACAATTAACACATTTATAGAGGGAATCTAAGTATTGCAAGAATATCTAGCTAGTAGAGGAAGGAGAAATGTTAGAGAAAGACAAGCAATACCTATACAGAAGAAGAGTGCATGAAGATGATGCAACAATTACTCTAAAAATGGTGAGAATAGTTAGTGCAACTACATGTATAGAATATGAGAGATTTATTATATGTAAATTGTTTGAACACATGTGAAGCAATATTTTGAAATCCAAATAGATAAATCAAATTCACTTCTCGACCATGTGAATGACCTCGTTGAACAAACTTGTGTGAATGTTGATACATTCATACTATCAAACACTTTCTGCATATTTATACACCATTTTTCTAAAGTTACTATGCTATAACTCAATAACAAAGAGTGATTGGAAACAACAATATGCAAAAAAAAAAAATCAATTTCTTTGTAAATTACAGTGCAAATCACAATCATAATCAAAATTCGGAGAAATAAGATAATCAATACTTAATTGTGGTTCTACGTGAGATGCAATATGAGAATTAGAATTGCAATAACAATCGATGATGAAATCAAATGATTAATTGAGACTCTGTTAGGGGTTTGAAAGATTACAGAAAAAATCAAAGTGAAAGAGATTGCATTTTAGGGTTTGTGACGATCGAAGTTGAGAATGGGTGATATAAGAGAGAAAATTGTGGTTTTGTGAAGGTGAACGAGAACAAGTGGATGGATTTGGAGCTCTCTTGATAATAAATGGACATGAAAAATTAGTATGCACGTTCCATGATGTTCATAGAGCATGTTCATGAGGAAGAAAAACAAAATTTTCTATTTTGTTCTTCGTTGCAGAAGCCTTAACTCCTTACGGTCCTCATGAAACTTGTTTAGAATCTACTCATTAAAATGCTAGGGGTTTTAGAAACACCTTTTTGATCGCTTGAAAGGCATCATAAGGATTATGCCCTCCAATGGTGATCCACACAGTTGTACCTTGAATGCTTGAGAGAACTCATTCTCTTTCTTGATCCTCCTTCACTTGTTTGCTTGCTAGGCAATGGCAAGGTGGAGGCTTCAAGTGTTTGGTCTATTTCTCAAGATAAAAAATGGCATCCTGAGGTTAGGTAAGGTTGCAATAATGGAGGAGAGAAGATGATGAAGAAGAAAGAAAAATAATAACTTTTGTTCTTGAAAAGAGCTAAGAGCATAATATAAGAGTGGAGTGATTTTAATGATCACATAAGACACTAGCAATGCTCTGTGGTCCAAGAACTAATTGAGTTGATTAAGTGATCTATCTTTTTGATTTGGATACCGTGCTGGCACCATCCCTCATATCGTTATTGACATTTAGTCGAGAACAAGGATAGAGTATCATCTCTCTTAGTTGACTAAATATAGCTTTTCACAAAACTAGGAATCTTCTTTTATTGACTCTAAGACGGATCATGGCTCCTCATGATCTCTATAATAACCTGATTTTTTTCAAAAAAAAATTTCAAAAAAAAAAAATCCCATGCTAGTAGCGTGGGAACGACGCAGTTAGCGTGGGATGCGGCGCCAGTAGCGTGGGATATGGCGCCAGTAGCGTGATATTGCACCAGAAGGGCATTTCTTGCGGCCTGATGGCGCGGATAGCGCCACAGACGCGACAGTTGGCGCGGTTAGCGCCGTAGTGGCGCAATTAGCGCCATATATGTCCAAGAAGCTTTTAGTTGCGCTAATTTGGCGTGAATAGCGCTATATATGATGCGATTAGCGCGGGAACGTCGGTAGAACCAGTATTTAAAGGCCATTTTACGAAATTTTGGCCCAAAAATCATGGTTTCTTCTTCCCCACGCCCTAACCTCCATTAGAGACTTGCCCAAGCTTCCTTAGACCCTTTTTCTTGGCCTAAACACCTCTCTAAGACCTTTGAGTGTGAGAGGAACCTTTGGGAAAGCTTAATCCTTCATTTCTGCTCTTGAAAAACCCCTTTTGAGTGAGAGGTGGAATCTCAGAGGAGAAACTCAGAGAACTTGAGTTTTGGCGAGAACCCACGGCTTGGGAAGGACAACAGAGCTTGAGGAAGCTGTCCTGAAGCCTTTCTGGTCGTCACTGAGGTAAGAGACTCAAGTTTCTCCGTTTAATTTTGATTCCAGGGGTTTCCATGAATAGTGACCCACTTGAGCTGGGGCTAGAATTAGCCCAGGGTCCTGTAGAGAAACTTGTTTAGAGCGATGAATAGATGAAGGATTAGCTTTCAGTTTCTAAATTAGATGACTTTAAATCTTGGCTCTGTGGTTGCCTGTGTGACTTGTGTAGAGTCACTTGTTGATGGTTCTCTGATATGCTAGAGCCTTGATTATGATGGTATGAGCCTGAGAGGCTAGTTGAACGGTGTCTGTGTTGAGGTTAGACCGTTCTAGAGATATATTGAGTTATAAGGCTGAGGAAAGCTTATGCTCAGATATGTGTTAAGCATTGAGTCTGGGATGACTCAGATGCTTGATCTTCAACCTTGAGGAACCCTATATGGTCCGTGAGAAGCCTGGTGAAGGCTTGATTTGATTGAACCCTAGGATAGGGGACTTCTGATATGTTATGTTCTGTGATTGAATGCGTTTTGGATTGATTTTGATATGAATTCATATGCCTGGATTAGGGCTTGACACTGAAGGTGTCAGTGGCGGGAGCCACAGAGCAGGGACAGGATCGCAGAGTGAGACCTTGCCAGGTAAGTTCAGTGTCCCTGGGGATGAATTCCTGCATGGTTGCACACCACACTCCGGGGGAGTGATGCTCATGATTCATGATGCATGCATTTGGTTGTTGCATTACTTAAATTGATATGCATGTACTTGAGATTAATTATGCTATTATTTGGGCGTTGAGGGTTCTCCGCCATATGTTCTGGGCATTGAGGGTTCTCTGCCCTGTGACTTAAGCATTGAGGGTTCTCCGCTAGGCATTGAGGGTTCTCTACCATGTGATTTAGGCGTTGATGAGATCCGCCAGGCGTTGATGAGATCCGCCATGTTTGGATGATGGATATGTTGCTATGAGGGCCAGTGGGCCATTTGGTTGTGTGATTGCCTTGTGTGTGCATTGTGGATAGTGGGCCAGGGTGGGAATGATTTTCCAAGGACCCTGAGCTTACTGAGATATGTTATCTCACCCCGTGGGAATTTATGATTTCAGGTGACTCTTCCGGACGAAGAGAGCCGTCTCAGGGCAGGAGGCCCGAATAGAGACGTTCCTGTTGACTGATAGCAGCAGAGGGAGCTTGAAGGCTCATTTTGTTCTGGTTATGTTTGTACCCTTGATAAGGGATGGTGTGTATGTACACCTGTGATTGTACAGTTCTATATACCCTCGGTGAGGGCTGACATTCTTTTGTATCACCACGGGGTGGTGTGGACTCTGATGTATATAGATATATGTATAGAACTGATTATGATATGAGATATGTTCCTCCTGAGTATATTTGTTGATTATTTGATTATCTGCCTACTTATGTATTTGATATGATAAACTGGATCAGCAGGGGTGTGAAATGTATGATTTGTAGGGGTATTCTCTGTGATATGTTTATTCCATACATAATGAATCAAGAAAAACGATTCTATGCTTCCGCTACGTTTTAAAATGATAATTTAAGCGCTAAACTGATATTATTAATGATAACGCACCGGAGGCCTACGAGGTGTTACAATCTCTTACTATGCATAGATTCTAAAGTCAACTGGTAGTTATCCAAGCTCTACCGGTCTTGTAAACAACTAATCTTTTGTAGGGATTATGAGTCCTTTCGGCATGTCCATCTTCACTCATGTATTCAATTTATACCCACGAGTACATTGTTCTTTTCATTTTCAAGTGGATAGAGTTGTACAGTCAAAGTATAAGCCTAGGACGTAGTTTTCGATGACATCCTCAATTCTAGGATGATCTGCACTATCAAACGATGAAAGAGACTTTACAAATCTAATGATACTTTAAAGAATCCTTGTGGAATCTCTCAACGGGTCAGTTCGATGCCATCTGTTCTCCAACAGATTCACCCACGACATCAGCTAAGGCATCACCATGTTTGCATTCCATAAGTCCCCTACCTTGTATCTCTATACAAGTAGAAGATGTCGTACTAGTCCTTTTTTGAGATCACCAAAGCCCTTTTTTGGTTATTCAAGACTAGGAACTCATTTAAGGTAATAAACATTTAGTGTCCTTGAGTCCTCACTACCATAATCCCTATCATTGATCCTCGAGAGAACACCTATTCTATTCCTAGGACCTTTATCTTTAAACGCATATTACTATAAAATATAGGCGAGACATGAATATGATAAAGACAAAGTTTGCTCAAATTTATTGACCATGAAATACTAAATAGAAAAAGGTGTTCATATGATGAAACAAATTGTCTCTAGGACACCTACATAGTAACAAATGGAATTTGAGGTGGTGAAAACATATCTTGCTTCTTACTTTTTTTACCAGCTATTATTCACTAGCCATAAAATTTTTAAGTTGATTAGCGAAATACTAGGCATTGATTAATTGTCGTTAAAGTTGCTAAAAATACATTTTGTAGTAGTGTATGTAGATTAAAGCCTTTTAGGATTTTACCTACATTGAATAACTGTAGGCACATGTTTTTTGAAGTTTTACTTACACTAAATGTATGTAAGTAGAATTTCTTTTTTGAAGTTACATATTTAGTATATTATTATATGATATTACTTACGCTGAAAACCTATGAGTAAAAATATTTTTTAGTTTTACCTATAGTAAAATAGGTTTTAGAAAAAAATTGTATGTAAATATATGTCATTTTTCTTGTAGTGACTCTATATGAATCTCTATGGTATGTTGGATTTCGATACTAGAGTTTTGATCTTTTCTCACACCTTGATCTCTTTTTAACTCATAGTTGTATCACACTTTAATTTTACATCAAAATCCCTCATACAAGAATCAAGATATTAGTGTAATATATAAGGAGTTGTAGAGGGAGTTAGTGTAAGTTTATAACACATAAGGAAATGTTAGTGTAGGAATAAAAAAGAAAGATGCATGTTATATATAATTTGGAAATATAATTAGGAAAAACTCAAGGGTGGAAGTAGAGTTTGCTCTTAAAGATCTTTAAAATAGTGAAGCTTTTAAAATAAAGTACAAATCTATATTTTTTAAGAAAATTGAAAATTATAACTTTTTAAGAAAATTAAAGATAAATTTTATTTAAACGCCCCTCCTATTTATTGTTTTTCTAACAGCTTTTCTCTCAATAATAACTATTTTATTACGTTGACGGAGACTTCTTGGCCTGCTCCTTTTCATGTCAATGGTTGAAAACTTCAACGGTTTTGTCCTGAACGTTGGGTTCACGTTGTAATCTTCTTCAGCTTTCCGAGGCAACAAAACAATTTCCCTTCATCTCATCCATTGTTTTCCCTCCAGTTGCTGTGTTCTGACCCCGGTGAATTGCCTACGGAAATTACAATGGACAACAGAAAGTACGAAGTATTTTTGAGTTTCAGAGGAGAAGACACGCGTGCTTCTTTCATTTCACATCTCTATAACTCTCTTCTGAATGCCGGAATCATTGTTTTCAAGGATGACGAGTCACTTCGATGGGGAGATATCATTTCACGCTCACTGCTGCACGCGGTCGAACAGTCTCAAATTTCTGTTGTTGTTTTCTCGAGAAATTATGCAGACTCGCGGTGGTGTCTTGATGAGTTGGAGAAAATAATGAAGTGTCAGAGAACCATAGGGCAGGTGGTAGTGCCAGTGTTTTATGATGTCGATCCCTCTGAAGTACGACATCAAAGAGGCCACTTTGGAAAAGCATTTCAAAACCTTTCCGACAGGATTCTGAAAGAGAAAAAAGAGGCTAATACATTGAGCAGATGGAAGGTGCTGCGTTCGAAGATTCTTATTTCTGAAAGATGGAAGGAGCTGCTTTGGAAGATTGGTATTTCTTCAATTGTAGGAAAGGAGGAAGACATCGTGCAGCGTTGGAGGGAGGCACTTCGTGAGGCTGCAGGCATCTCAGGGGCTGTAGTTCTCAATTCCACGTAAGTCAAACACTTCCTACTTTCTCACATTTATTTTCTTCATCAAATACTCAACATTCCTTAATACATGAAAATTTTGGCACAATTTTAAATTTGTTATAAACCATTAAATCCACCTTTCTCTGATTTTTTCTTCTTATTTTTATTATTGAGAGGTCGTGTCTGTTAATTTGATCTACAAATTCTGAAATATTTATTCTATTAATCACTTGAATTAACCGATTAAATCAAAAAAAGCTTGGGGTTGATTTCAATTATGGAATAGAATAAATAAAACTGAGTGTGATGGAAGAAAATATCTTTATTGAATTCAAAACCTACATGTATAGGCTGAAAAAATAACTAACTATTGAAAATATAACTTGACTACTAACATTATGCCCTTTAATCAAGGTACTATCTATAACAAACTGAACAACCTTCTAAAATTATGCAAAACAGACTTTGACTTCTTATTTAAAATAAAATAAATGGATAATTCCAACTTAAAAACATTTCTAAAAGCATCGGCTAACACTCCTCCTTGCTTTAGATAATGCAAACTCCAAGTTTCATTCTCAGGATCTCGAATTTGCTAGCTGGTAGGGATTTAGTAAAAGTATCAACTATTTGCTCTTCCGTTTTGCAATAAACAAGAGTTACAACACCATTCTTTTGTACTTCTCTCAGGAAAAACATGTTGATGTTGAAATGTTTAGTTTTCCCATGAAATACTGGATTGTGAGAAATAGCTATTGCAGCTTGATTGTCAACAAAGATTTTAGTGTCTTCTTTCTGCTCAAGAGTAAGATTACTTAATATCTTCCTTAGCCACAAAGCTTGATTCACAGCAGTAGTTGTAGCAATAAACTTTGCTTCAGCAGTAGATTGAGCCACTATTTCTTGTTTTTTTGAACTCCATGAAAAAACTCTAGATCCCACACTAACGCAGTATCCTGAGGTGCTTTTCATGTCATCGATGCACCCTGCCCAGTCACTGTCAGAGAAACCCAACAACTTTAACTCCTTGCTCCTTTTGAACTTTATGCCAAAGTTGACAGTGCCTTTGATGTATCTAATCACTCTTCTAGCAGCCTTCAAGTGTATTTCACTTGCACAATGCATGAAACGAGATAAAATACTTACAGCAGTCAAGATGTCAGGTCTTGTTGCTGTAAGGTACATTAGGCATCTAATCAACCTTTTGAAGTATGCTTCATTCACCTTTTCAAATCCATCTTCCTTGCAAAACCTTTCCTTTTGATTCATTGGGGTGATCATTGACTTGCAGTCTTCCATATGAAACTATTTAAGTATTTGTTTTGCATACTTCTTTTGGCAAATGAAAATTTCATCTTGACTTTGCTTAATCTCCATTTTGAGAAAATAATTCATCAAACCAAGATCAGTCATCTCAAATGCTTTCATCATTTCTATCTTAAATTCATCAATTAAGAATGCATTATTGCCAGTCACAAAAAGATCATCAACATAGAGAGAAATGACAAGGATATCAAGCTCACAATGTTTGACGTACAAGGTGAACTCAGACAAGCTTTTATCAAAGCCTAAATTTAGCAGGTGATCATCAATTATGCTGAACCAAGCTCTTGGAGCTTGCTTCAATCCATAGAGTCCCTTCTTGAGGAGATAAACTTTGTCTTCTTCTCCTTTCTTCACAAAGCCTTCAGGTTGATTAACATAGATCTCTTCCTGTAAAAAATCATTAAGAATGCTGATTTAACATCCAAGTGACACACTTTCCATCCCATTTGTGCTACAACAGCAAGTAGGCATCTAATGGTGTCTAGCCTCGCCACTGGTGCAAAAGTGTTTGAGTAGTCTACCCCAGGAATCTGAGCATACCCTTTCACCACAAGCCTCACCTTATGCTTGTTGATGGAGCCATCAACATTTAGTTTGGTCCGGAACACCCAGTTGACCTCAATGACTTTTCTGTTTTGAGGTCTGTCAACGAGCTGCCATGTCTTGTTTTTTATCGATCATGTATCGCTCTTCCTTCATTGCCACCGTCCAGTTTTGATCCTGTTCCGCTTCTTTAAATCCTGCAGGCTCACAAAGTGAAATGTTGCAAGTTTGATATATATCAGAAAACAATCTAGTGCCTCTAACTGGAACATCATCGACCATATCATTTTCTCAATCCTCATTTCTCTGCCCTTCAGTATTTGTGACAAGAGAATTTAGTTGGTTTAAGGCTTGACTTCTCTGTTCCCAGTTCCATTCTTCATTTTCCACAAAGTGCACATCTCTGCTTATGACAATACTCCCTTTATGTGGATTAAAGATTTTGTAAGCCTTAGACACTATGATGTAGCCTACAAAGATACCTTGTATTATCTTCTTGTCTAGTTTATCACACTTAACCTAAGGAACATGGGTGAAACACAAACAACCAAACACTTTTAAGAAGTTAAGAGACGGTTGATGTCCATACCAAGCTTTGAATGGTGTTTGATTTTTCACAGCCTTTGTCGAAAGCCTATTCTGCAAAAGGGCAGTTGTATTTGCTGCTTCAGCCCAGAATTGCTTAGGTAGGTTCTTCTAATGCAGCATGCATCTTGCCATTTCTAGTATGTATCTATTTCTTCTCTCACTAACTCCATTTTGCTGTGAAGTGAAGGGAACAATAAGCTAATGTTCTATGCCTGCATCTTCACAAAGTGAACTAAACTCTCTCGAGGTATACCCCTTTCATTATCAGAACGTAGAATCTTAATGTTGCAGCCACTTTGGTTTTCTACCATTTTCTTGAACTTCCGAAACACTCCAGCCACCTCTAACTTGAATTTTAGGAAAAAAATCCAGCAAAATCTTGTTAAGTCATCTATGAAGACAATATAGTAAAGACTACCTTTGAGAGAAGGTGTTCTTTGTGGACCACATAAATCCGTGTGAATTAATTGAGGCTTCCTTGTTGCTCTCCAAGTTGTTTATGGAAATTGTCGTCTGTGTTGCTTTCCAAATTGACATGTTTGGCAGTGAGAAAGTTGTTCTTCTAAATCAAGTAACCCTTTTACTAATTGCTTTGTTTGAAGCAATAATAATCCTTGATGATGATAGTGACTGAGCCTCTTGTGCCATATTTCTCTGACATTTTCCCTAGTAGGAAATGCAGCCTGCTCTTACTCCAATGGATTAAATATGAAGTTCTTTCCTTTCATCTTGACCTTAAACATTTCTTGACCAGAGGTATCTTTTATCAACAATGTTTGTCTTCAAAATGAACTGTTAAGCCCTTTTCTATTAATTGACCAACACTCAATAGATTTTGGTCAATTTCTGGAACATAAAGAACATCAGAGATAAGTTTTGTGCCTAAACAACTTTCAATTGTAATCGTGCCTATTCTTGACTGCTATGTGTTGTCCATTGCCAATTCTGACTTTTGAAATCTCTGTGCTTTTTAATTCCTTGAATAGCTCCTTGTCACATGTCATATGGTTAGTGCATCCACTATCAATTAATCAGCTCTCATTTGAATCCCTACAAGAGAAACAAGTAGTTCTTGATCAACAACTTGAGCGTCTACTTCTTGTTGTTGAATTTTTCCTTTGCAAATCACAGCTTCATGACCAAACTGGTTACACTTGGTGCATTTTGCATCGGGTCTCCTCCAACATTTGAAAGAAGGGTAACTTAATTTTCCGCAGTGCTAGCAAGGTGGGTAATCTTTCTTTTTACCCTTTCCTTTATTGTAATTATTTGCTCTGTTTTCACTGCTAGCTGGTGTTCTTCTTGTAACTCTTCCTTTTGTTCTTGTCAACTTCTTGATGCTTGGCTGGTAAAGAACCTTCAATTACACGATCTTGTCTCATCAACCTTCGTTGCTCCAGGGCTTGCAAGGCTTGTAGCACTTCTGCCAAGGTGATTTTAGACAGATCCTTTGTGTTCTCTAACGAAGCTATAGATGCTTCGTACCTCTACGGCACAGTTATGAAAATTTTCTCAACAATTCTGGAATCGACAAAATCACTTCCCAGCAGCCTTATATTGTTGGCAATACCCAACAATTTGTCTAAGTATTCCTTGATAGTCTCAGACTCCTTCATCCTCTGCAACTCAAATTCCCTCTTTAAATTTAGCACTTGCTTGCTTCATATTCTTTCAACTCCAGCATATTCCTCCTTTAGATAATCCCAAATTTCTTTCGCTGATTTGAGAGCAATTATTCTTATGAAAAAGGTTTTTGAAACCCCAACAAATAGACATGCCTTTGCCTTTGCCTTTCTAGTTTTTCTATCCTTGTGACTTTTGATCTAGGCCATGGTAGGATTATTCGGCAACGGAAGAACTTCATAATCCTCTTCTACAACTTTCCAAAGGTCCGAAGCCTCCAAGTAAGTCTCCATTTGGGCAGCCTAGAGATCATAACTTTCTCCATCAAAGACTGGAGGTGAAACTTGTGAGAAATTTGATTCAACTTCCATTTCCACAGGCTCGCCTGTAAGAAGAGAGCTTTGGTACCAGTTTGTTGGTTTTAATTATGCTAGAGAATGTTTAAAACAGAGATTGTGATGAAAGAGAATATCTTTATTGAATTCAAAACCTACATATATAGGTTGAAAAAATAACTAACTACTAAAAATATAACTGACTACTAACATTATGCCCTTTAATCAAGGCATTATCCATAACAAATTGAACAACCTCCTAAAACTATGCAAAATAGACTTTGACTTCTTATTTAAAATAAAATAAATGGATAATTCCAACTTAACAACATTTCTAAAAGCAACTACTAACACTTGGCTAGAAATGAGAAGTAATTTTTTTTATCGAGTAAAACATGGATTTAATCGATTAATAAAATAAGTGATGCATATGCCAACTCAAGCTTTGTTATAAATGGATAAACCCAATTTAATTTATTAAATCCGGGTTTGAGGAAGAATAATTTACCAGATTGAATGGCACTTGAATCCATTAAAACATATTTGGCTACATAAAATAAATTGAAGGATCTTTCTCTCTCAGCTTTCATTTGTGAGACATTTTTGTGCACTTTAGAGAGAGAAACACCAAGAGAGCTTAACGTACATATTCTTGATACACACTTTAATTTTGAAAATCAACACATGAAATTCATGGATCAAGATCAAAGCATGAACGAAATCTACTCCTAGATTTGTCATTGCCTTGGATACAAAACTCAAGTGGCATCCCTCCTTAATCTTGTTGTATCCTTTGTTGATGTAAGGTAAATTCTTATGGTAGGCTGCCATAAGTTTGGGTAATTGGCTTTCTTGTAGGGTCCAAGATAAGCCTCTAATTAGGTTTGGATATTCTTTGTTTTCAAGGTGCTTATGCGTAAAACATTTAAAAGTACAGTTGAACCTCAAACTCAGGTTGTTTGAGGGCTGGATGTAGATCAGTAGATAAAACCAATATAAAAACCTTTCTGTCTTGATCTCTGATTTTGTAAGTCTCGGACCTTATAATTGGGCATGTATCAATTGATTCACCATCTTAAATTTCATCTTTAACATATGTGCTAAGGGAAATTATGGTTTGAATATAACAACCAAATCTTTCTTTTAATTGATTAATAAAGGTTCACATCAAATTCAATATTCCTTTATGAACAAGATTTTCAGTTGGCAAATACTTTTTTTACAGGGAATCAATTCACCCACCTCTTTATTCTAAGCCTTTGTTCCAACAAAAAGTTTTACAAAATCCAAAAATAAAAAATAAACTTAATGAAACACACTCTAATGTGTGTGTGTGTGTCATAAAATTTTTTAGAATATGAACCCGTTAGAGTAACACACATAGAGGCAACAATATCATTAAAAAAAATACTTAATTAAGAAAGTTCAAATACTGTATTTGCAATTGTATTGCAATTCGAAACAAAATATTTACTCAAATTTAGCTTTGAATTTGATGTATATTTGCATACAACTTTACTTTATTTGTCTTTTATAGGAATGAAAGCAAGGCCATAAAAAACATTGTTGAAAATGTTACACGTTTGTTAGACAAGACAGGATTGTTCGTTGCCGATAATCCAGTGGGAGTAGAATCTCGAGTGCAAGAAATAATTAAGCTTCTAGACCAAGATTGGTCAAATGATGTTCTACTACTTGGGATCTGGGGAATGGGAGGCATTGGTAAAACAACCATAGCAAAAGCCATTTATAATAACATTGGCTGCAATTTTGAGGAAAGGAGCTTCCTTGCACATATTAGGGAAGTTTGCGGGCAAGACGCTGGCCAAGTCTATCTACAAAAACAACTCCTTTTTGATATCTGCAAAGAAACAAAAGTGATCCATAATGTTGAATCAGGAAATATTATATTAAAGGAAAGACTTTCGAATAAAAGGGTACTTCTTGTACTTGATGATGTAAGCGAATTGGAGCAATTGAGTGTTTTTTGTGGAAGTCGTGCATGGTTTGGTCCAGGAAGTAGAATAATCATCACCACCAGAGATATGAGTATACTTAGAGGAAATAGAGTTGACAAAGTATACACAATGAAAGGGATGGATGAAAGTGAATCTATTGAGCTTTTTAGTTGGCATGCATTCAAGCAAGCAAGTCCAAAAGAAGATTTTACCGAACTTTCTAGAAATGTAATTGCATATTCCGGGGGATTGCCACTAGCTCTTGAAGTTCTTGGGTGTTATTTGTATGATATGGAGGTAATAGAGTGGAAGGGTGTATTGGAGAAACTTAAAAGAATTCCCAATGATCAAGTACAAAAGAAATTAAAAATAAGCTATGACGGTTTAAATGATGATACAGAGAGAGAAATATTTCTTGATATAGCTTGTTTCTTTATTGGAATGGACCGAAATGATGTTATATGTATATTAAATGGTTGTGGACTTTTTGCTGAAAATGGAATACGAGTCCTTGTAGAGCGAAGCCTTGTAACTGTTGATGATCAGAACAAGCTTGGAATGCATGACTTGCTACGAGACATGGGAAGAGAAATCGTTCGTGCAAAATCACCAAAGGAGCCTGAGGAGCGTAGCAGGTTATGGTTTCATGAGGATGTTATTGATGTATTATCAAAAGTAACTGTAAGGCCTTTTATTGTTTTTTGGATTTAAAATATCTAACGCCAAAGGAAGTAAAATATACATATATGAATTATTTAATAACACTCATAACTGCAATTTATCGTCACAAGAACAATATTGAAAATTAGATTAGTTATGGGTTGTCTTTTGCTTCATAGCTTCAAGTAATAAATGATCTTCACGAAATTTTTGGCTACCGTGTATGTTTAAGCTATGCACATTTTACCCTATTGTTTATTATATATCACAGGGAACAAAAGCTATTGAGGGACTAGCTTTGAAGTTACCAAGAACTAATACAAAATGTTTGAGCACTAAAGCTTTTAAGAATATGAAGAAACTTAGGTTACTTCAACTTGCTTGTGTACAACTTGTTGGAGATTTTGAATATCTTTCCAAAGATCTTAGATGGCTTTGCTGGGACGAATTTCCTTTAACATGCATACCAACAAACTTTTATCAAGGAAGTCTAATTTCCATTGAGTTAGAAAACAGTAATGTGGAACTTGTGTGGAAAGAGGCTCAGGTATTAATTTAGTGTTTTGCGTTTCATGAGTTATTTTCCCTCTTTTTACTTTTGGATGCAATATAAGTTGTGATAGACACCCATTAGTTAGTTATGCTAGTAATTAGTTTGTTAGGTTAATTGGCCAAAGAAATACAAGTTATCCAACATATTATTTGTTATTATTGAACGTTAGGTCCTCTAACTTTTATTTTTTTTTTAAATAGTATTTGAGAAACTGTTTAATTTATTTTTACTATGGATGTGATATATATATATATATTAAGAACGACATTTCTTGTTGATGAAGTTATAGCAATAAAACTGACGTTAAATGAACATTAGGCATTAGTTTTGCATTTAAGTTGAGGCTAAATAATGTCGCTTCAGTTGACATTACAGTGGACGCTAAAATGAGTCCATTTATTTTTGTGGTATTCATTAAGTAGCACTAATCAGTGACATCTTAGTCTACGTCTTGGGCAAAAAGTTCAATAGAATGTATATCAATAAAAACAAAGATAAGAATATGAATTTTGACTACTTGATTAAAAAAGTTGTAAATTCAACTTTTAAAACATATATATCATCCCAAAATATTGAACTCTCGGTAATATGATCATAAACAACTTTTATTAATTTATGTGATATATATACATAAATATATCCTTGGGTATAAGACTTTCAAAGCAAAAGTAAAATTAATCAAATATATATTAGCAATAAAAAATGAAAGTACATGAACATAAATGTATAACTTTTGACGTTCAAGGTTCGTGACACATTGTAATTTGCTTCCATTTATTTTCAAATTTTTTTCTCTAATTTTTATCCATTGTTTTTTTTTTTTTTTTTTCTTGCAGTTGATGGAGAAGTTAAAAATTCTCAATCTCAGTCATTCTCATTATTTAACACAGACCCCAGACTTTTCAAATTTGCCTAATCTTGAAAAACTAGTACTCATAGATTGTCCTAGGCTGTCTGAGGTTTCCTATACCATTGGGCAACTAAATAAAATTCTTCTAATAAATTTGAAGGATTGTATTAGCCTTTGTAACCTTCCAAGAAGTATCTATAAGTTGAAAACTCTTAAAACACTCATTCTGTCTGGCTGTTTAAAGATAGATAAGTTGGAAGAAGATTTGAAACATATGAAGTCTCTGACAACCCTTCGTGCGGATAAGACTGCAATAACAAGAGCTCCCTTTTCAATAGTTAGATTAAGAAGCATTGGATATATTTCTCTGTGTGGATATGCAGGATCCTCACACGATGTGTTTCCTTCCATCATTGCGTCTTGGATGTTACCAACGAATAATTTCTCATCCCTAGTTCAAACATTTGCGGGCATGTCATTTCTTGTTTCTTTAGATGTGACAAATAGCATTTCCCGTCAACTATCTTATATTTCCATGGACCTTCCAAAGCTTCAAAGGGTAGAGTGTAGCTCACAACCTCAACTATCTCAAAATGCAACAAATATTTTAGATGATTTATATTTCCCAAATTCTGAGGAGTTGGAATCAAATGCAACTACATCACATATGCCAGATATGAATGCTTGTACATTTGTTGAACGCAACAGTCAAATGCATATTTCAGGATCAAAATATTTCTTGAGATCTCTTTTAATTCAAATGGGAATGAGTTGCCAAGTTACAAATATTTTGAAACAGAGCATTTTACAGGTATCTCTCTATCTTTCTCTTTTACATGTGTCTGATTTTTTATTGATATATTTTTAAAATATATATAGTAGTATATTTTTGTTGATTCAAGTTTAAATACTGCCTTATCTATTGGTACTTGAGTTATTTTTAATAAAACAATTATGTAAGTTGGAATAAAATATTGAAAAATATAAAATTGAGATCTTGAAAATATTACTTTAAAATAATCATGGATGTTTCTCACATTATCATCATACGTACATTTTATTATTATTTGTTGACTCAGCTTTAATTACATGTGTAATTGTTGTTAAGAGATATTTTTACTTGGGAAGATACATTAACAAACAAACATTTTTACAGTCTGATATTTTTAAATTGGTTAAAATAGGGTTTTTTTATACCGATTCTATGATTGGCTCGAGCTACTTTTGCTGGGAATAGTGAGCTTGCTGCCAAAGTCTACCTCCCCAAAAGCCATATTGTAATTCACTTCACTTACCTTACTAACAAAATTATCCAGGGGAGTCCCCTTTCCCTAACTAAGCTAGATCAATATAGCCTTAATATTAATTACGTGTAGATACTGACATTATAGAATGCATGAATTTTTAACATGAAACATCGGAACAATGTAAAAACATTCTTTTTACATTGATTGTTAACTTACTTGTAGAAAGTATTTTAGAGAGTTCTACTTTCTACATAGATTATGTTTCTCGAGTGTTTTGGCTAAGGAAGACTCTAGAAAATATGTGGTATCTTCTTGACAAACTCGACTCTTCTGACCTCTTAACCTTGTGTCTCAAGTTACATGTGCTAAGTTACTAAAGAAAAGCATTTGATTGGAGATGAATCTAACAAGAATATGAACAAAGTAAAATAAAAGATGAACTCCAAAGAAAACAATACATTCAACAAGAACTGAAAAATAAATGCGCTGATTGATTGTTCTTTTTTTATATTTTTTTTTGGATGAGGCCTTACAATTGTTTCTGAAATAGATATATATATATTATAAAATCTAAACTAAATTATTCAAAATTGTGTCTCATCCACATCCGTCCACTACAACTTCATTTTTCAACTGTTTTGGCTAGTTTACTTGTATCTCGGCTAAATAGAGACACAACACATATTTTATGTTCTGATTTTTTAGGAACTACTCCTAGATCGCGGGGTTCTTCAAAACTCACGTACAAAACTGACCTTATCCATGATTCCATGATCTTAGCTTTAGTTTAAATCCCGCTTACATTTATCTTCAAGGACTTTCATATAATCTTTTGAATTTTCAAAAACCATTGGCTGAATTATCCTTTCCAACTGTCATATCTTATCATTTATCCAAAATAACAAACAACTCCCTTTCGGCTATGTTTCTAGCTTGATTCATTTAGCTAACTAAAAATATTTTGACTGGTAACACTAGGTGAGACCTTTTAAAAGACATTTTAGATGACCGATCTAAGTAAGATTATTTGAATCGTTATCCAAGGCTGGAGAATGAGTTCTCGGGCCATCGTAGAAACAAAGCTAGGTTCACTTGCATGGCTCTCTGAACTGTGCAATAAGCTTCTATTTATACATTTCAAATTAACAACATAAACCTCTAACTCATTGATTTCATAAGAATAGAGATAATGAATCCACATATATACAATATATTATGAGAATTTCTATAGTAACTCACAAATTTTGAGGGTTTTAGTACAACTGATTTTATAGAGTGTACAAATTGTTAGGAATAATTCAAAGATTGAAAGTTAGTTAAATAGCCAATCTTTAGTTAGTTACCTATCCAGGGAGTTAGTTGAGATAGTTACTCTTAACCTATGATTGTTACATGCTATATAAGCAAGGTTCATAATATTGTATAAGTAGTATTCTTAAGTTTACTACCAATATAGTTTTTCATTCATTCAATTGTGTGCTTATTTTTTAATGGATTTGAGTGAGTTTAACATGATATCAGGAGTTGTGAGATCCTACACTTGTGGGGAATGTTAGTTAGAGAGTTTTGTTTGTTTGACATCAACGAAGTGTGTCTTATTTCGGAGAGATTCTTGAGATATTATTTTTGTTTTCTTGCAAGTTTTGTGTATTGAGTCTTCTTCTCCACCATTTTTGTTCGTGAGGTGCGGTGGCTAAGTGATAGTTCTTGGTTAGAAGAAGAAATTGAGGAAGAACCAATCATATACTCCCATTGTGATTGAAGAAAGGAGCATGGTATAAGCATGATAAGCCCTAATAGTATTGTTGAGGGGTCCCTTCTAGTCTTTGATGGCAAGTTATTTGATAACTGGTGCATCAAAATGTTGGCAATTTTTGGCTTCCAAGATGCGGCAGAAGTAGTGACAATTGGTTTTACAGAACCTAACAAGAATGCCACTGAGGAGCAAAGACTGAACTTCAAACAACAACATAAACTTGATAGCAAGACATGTTTTTTCATCTACCAATCTGTGAATTCAAAGATATTCAATAAAGTTTCCAAAGCTTCCATGTCAAAGGAAGCATGGGATATTCAAGTGAAAACATATGGAGATGGAGAGAAGAATAAAAAGACTATGCTGCATACACTGAGAAGGCAATATGAACTTCTCACCATGGAGGACAAAGAATCCGTAGTATATTACTTTGGCAGAATTCAAGAACTGGTCAATGTAATGTGAGCTTGTAAGGAGATAAGTCATTTCAACAAGTGGTAGACAAAATATTGAGAATTTTGCCACTACAATTTGATCATGTAGTTGTTGCAATTGAGGAGTCAGAGGACTTAGATACAATGCATATTGAAGAATTGCAATACTCTCTTGAGGCACATGAGATGAGGATCAATGAGCGAAGATCCCATCAAGAACAGGCACTTCATGCATGATCCAATTATAAAGGGAAAGGAAAAGCACCGTGAAAGGGAAACAAGTCAAACACCACCACAAATAACCAAGGACAAGTGACAATTGAAGGCAATGAATCCTCCGAAGGAAAAACAACATCGCCAAACTTCTTAGAAATCAAACTCCAACAGCAATAAGGAGTGGAAGTTTGACAAAGAAAGGTGAAATGCTACAACTGTTTGAAACTTGGTCATTATGCAAAAGATGAAGCCTTAGATTCTGAACCTGTATTGATTATGGCTGCCACTAGCAGTGGATCATTAAGTGACTCTTCATGGTACGTAGATTGTGGTTGCTCCACTCATATGATAGGGAAGAGATATTTGTTCATCAATCCGAATGAATCATCCAACAAGGGAGTTTTCTTTGCAGATGATAGTACATTGACTACTAAAAGAGTAGCATTCTAAGGGAAGGATGGGAAAAACACTATAATTGAGGAGGTGCTGTTTGTACCTGACATGAAGATTAATTTGTTAAGCCTAGGCCAACTACTTGAAAAAAGGGTTTGTTATGAGGATGGAGAACAATTGTCTCAAAGTGTTTGATAAAGACCAAAACTTGTGATTAAGGCAAACCTATCTCAGAACAGCACTTTTATAATTGGGATGAATATTCTGAAGCATGAGTGTCTTGCAACCTCAGAAAACAAGATGAAGTGGTTATGGCATCATAGATTTGATCATCTTAACTTCAAGGACCTAAACCTTCTTACCAGACTCAAAATGGTTGAAGGACTACCTCATGTCTTAGTCCCAAAAGAGGTGTGCATTAAATGCAAGCAAGCCAGAAGCAGCTTCAACATGTATCTTTCCACAAAAGCAACTAAGAAACTTGGCATCATACACTTTGATGTCTGTGGCTCTATGCAAGTGGAGACTCTTGGAGGCAATATGTGCTTTATCTCTTTCATTTATGACTTAACTAAGATAGTTTGGATCTACCTTGTTAAGAGGAAGCATGATGTACTAGAAGTCTTTAGAAGATTTAAATGTCTATTAGAGAAGCAACGTGGAAAAGTGATCAAGATCCTAAGGGCAGATGGTGGGGGCAAATATGTGTCAAATGATTTCAAATAGTTTTGTGAAAGTGAAGGGCTGATTCATGAAGTAAAACCACTTTACACACCTTAACACAATGGTACACCTGAGAGAAAGAACATAACAATAATGAATATGGTGAGGTGTATGTTGAAAAGAAAAAACCTACCAAGCTACTTCTGGGGAGAAGTTGTCTCAATAACAACTTATACTCTAAGTTGATCTCCTATTTAGAGAGTTGAAGGTATGACACCAGAAGAAGTCTGGCTTGGATTAAAACCAAATGCGAATCACTTGAGGGTACTTGGTTTAACTTGCTACAAACATGTTCCTTATCAGCTAAGAATAAAGCTATATGACATAGGCACTCAACACATTTTGTTGGGCTATCATTCAACTGGTGGCTACAAATTGTATGATCGAGAGAATTGTCAAGTTACTGTAAGAAGAGTTGTGATGAAGATTAGCAAGGATACTTCTAGAATAAGAAACCTCACTGCACCAATTAGTCAATAGAGATCAAATTGTGAGAAGATCAGCAAGGATAAGTCAATTGCCATCTCGTTTGAGAGACTATGATCTATTTCAAGACTCAGTAGTCAACTCAGAAGATGAATAGTGCACTTTGAACTTGTAGCAGACAGCGAGCTTGTTGAATTTGAAAAGGCATTGACAAATGAAAAATGGTAAAAAGCTATGAAGGAGGAGATCAACTCTAATGAGAGGAATCAGACCTGGGAACTAGTAGATCCTCGTAAGTACAAGAATAACACTGAAATGGGTCTAGAAGGTGAATATTAATCCTAAGGGAGAAGTGGTAAAGTAGGCCAGATTGGTAGCAAAGGGTTTCTTGCAGAAGGTAGGAATTAATTTTGGTGAAGTCTATGGACTAGTGGTAAGGATTGAAACTATTAGATTGGTAGTAGCCACTGCAACCAATGCTAACTAGTCCATGCATCAACTTGATGTGAAGCCTGCTTTCCTGAATGGTCCCCTAGAAGAAGAATTTTATGTGCATCAAACACAAGGATTTGAGGTTAGAGGTAAAGAGAGCAAGGTGTACAAGCTTAAGAAGACACTCTATGGGCTTAAACAAACTCCAAGAGAATTGATAGCTTCTTATCCCAAATTGCTTTTGAGAAATGCACCTCAGAACATGGAGTTTGTGTGAAATGTTGGAAAGGCAATGAGAAAGCAAAGAAATTGACAGTGTGTCTATATGTTGATGATCTCCTAATTTTCGGCTGCAATGAGAATGAAATTAATATTAACAAGTTCAAAGGTCAGACAATGAATGAATTTGAGATGAGTGACCTTGGAATCCTCACTTACTTTTACTTTCTGGGAATTGAGTTCAAAGTGACTCAATATGGTATAGTGATGCATCAATCTAAATATGCAAAAGATCTATTGAAAAGGTTCAACATGCAGCAAAGCAATCCAGTAGGAATACAAGTTGAAGTTGGACCTATCTTAAAGAATGATACAGATGAAGAACTGGTTGATCCTACTTATTATAGAAAGATAGTTGGATACTTGAGATATTTGTGCAATACAAGGCCTAATCTAAGCTTTTGTGTTGGGTTAATCAGTAGGTTCATGCAAGAGCCAAAGCAGTCTCACTTGTTAGTTGTAAAGAAGATATTGAGATATATGCAAGGGACAGTGGACTTTGGAATGCTATTTCCAACGAGAGAGGCTGGTGTAGAACCAGAATTAGTTGGATTTTCTGATTCGGATTGTGTGGAGACAATTGTGATAAGAAAAGCACATCGGGCTATATCTTTTTTTTTTTTTTTTTGGAAGAGCACAATCTCTTAGTCCTCCACAAAGGAACTTGTTGTAGCACTCTCTTCTTGTGAAGCAGAGTACATTGCAGCCTCAGAAAATGCATGTCAAATAGTATGGCTAGATGCCTTGATGAAATAATTGCAAGTGAAGAGTAAAAACAATGTGAAGTTGCTGTGGACAACATATCTGCCATTGATCTTATGGAAGAAGCAAGCATATAGAAACAAGGTTTCATTTTTTAAGAGACCAAGTTAGCAATGAGAAGCTGAAACTAGAGTACTACAGGATTGAAATTCAGTTGGTAGATATTTTTAATAAAACTTTAAAGTTAGAAAGGTTTAGAGAGTTAAAAGATTCAATTGAAATTGTATGTGTAAATGCAACTTTGAATTAAGGAAGAATGTTAAGAATAATTCAAAGATTGAAAGTTAGTTAAATAATCAATTTTCAATTAGTTACCTATCCAAGGAGTTAGTTGAGATAGTTACTCTTAGCCAATGATTGTTACATACTATATAGGCAAGGTTCATAATATTGTTTAAGTAGTAATCTTAAGTTTACTATAATATAGTTTTTCATTCATTCAATTGCGTGTTTAGTATAATATAGTTTTTCATTCAATCAATAGTGTGCTTTATTTTTGAATGGATTTGAGTGAGTTTTATCAAACGGAGTCAATCTTTTTAAAAATGACAGATTATAAACTGTCAATTGCAATCACAATTGTATACATATTAGAGAAGACGGAGAATATTCATGACAGATTAGAAACTCTTTCACCAAACAAAATGTTATCTAGATCCTCTTCCTTATCCAATTGTATACATATGTTTCAGGTGCTGTATAACTTACCACTGTATTTATATATATAACTACTGTAAAATAAACTGCATCCCAATATAAGTTGCTACCATTAACTTGTACTCAAAATCTATTAAGTCCTATGTGCCGAAAACAAACCCGATACCTGTGGGCTCTATTTTCTTTTATGCTTTAGTTGAAACTTGAAACCGTTGTTGTTTTGAATTTGAATCTCTTCCTTTTGTTGTATGTTTTTTAGAAATTGCACATACAATTAATGTGTTAAAATGTTCATACAATTCAAAACCCCAAAAATGTGTTTAAATGTATGATAACATTGTAATAGTAACTTAATAATTATTGGTTTAAAAATCAACTGTACCAGAATCCCCAAAATTTGTGAGCGTATCATACAAATTTTCATATATCATATACTAGTTGAACATAGTATTTGCAATATTTTTTCATTTAAATATACAAATAATTATGAATTACAAACTGCCACATTCATGTATTAGATATATTAACGACAATTATAGGAAAATAGTATTAATTAGTCCATTCGTCATGCCAGTAAGAACAAGAAATCCAAAAATATGAATTTTACATAAATTAAATGCCGTCCTAGTAACATCATTTATACAAACATTGTTTTATTTTATTATTGACAATAACAATCATCATGATACATATATTTTTACTGAGGTATATTGATCATTAGCACGATATAAATTTTAAATTTAAATTGATTTCTCTCACGTTTCATTGTTATTTATTTATTTATTTTTTACATTTGTAGCACCGAGATTAGAATCTACGATTCATGCATAGTACACAAACATCCTACTAGATGAGCGACCCTAGTGTGTTTCATTAGCTTTTAATGATATGGTAATTTTTTAGTTAGATTAACCGTCTATGTGTACACAATCCAAGCAAATATTTTTACGTATAAGTCCAGAATGTTAATTTTTTTAAAACATTTTATTTATTTATCTGCTATAGTTATCGCCATTAATAATAGTTTTTAGGTAATTAAAAGATCATAATTTTAATTGATGAGAAAATTAGTTATTATCTTTTTATATCTTTAACTGTTCAATTAATTATAAGGCGGTGTTCAATAACTTTTTTAGCATATATATTTTAATTTTTACAGAATATGACTACTAGTGAGGGCAGTGGTTGTTTGCTCCCTGGTGATCGCTATCCTGATTGGCTAACCTTCAATAGTAAAGGTTCTTCTTTGATTTTTCAAATTCCTCACGTGAGTGGACGTAACTTGAAGACAATGATGTGCAATGTCCATTATTCTATCCCACACAATATAACTTCAGATGACCTAAAATATTTGTTGGTGATAAATCACACAAAGGCCACAATTCAGCTTTATAAGTCAGATGCATTAGCCTCCTTTGAGGATGAGCAGTGGCAAAGGGTAATAACAAATATAGAGCCTGGTCACAAAGTTGAAATTATTGTTGTTTTGGGGAACAAAATAATTGTGAACAAGACAACAATTTATCTCGTATATGAGACAATGGATTGAGACACCTCCATGCGCCAAAAAAGAATGTGCTTCTTTCTAGCTAGTGATGATGAAGATGTATGTGCGGTCAAGTGGATCTCCCCATAAGTGAAATATACGGATAACTTCAAGCAGAAACAAAAAAGAAGAGAAATCGAGTTGGTGAAAGCATGTTTACGCCAAAATTGATTCTTATGGTGGTTGCAAATCTTGTGTGGTGCACTGTTGTTCATTGTGGATTGATCAAAGATGGATTTGGACAGTGGATTAGTAGTTTGACATGTACATTGATGGCTACTAATTCACTGGTTGCTAAAGCATGGAATGGTTAGGTTCAATTTGGCTTAGCATCGTGGTTTCTTAGCTCCATCTTGAGCTTCATTCAGAAGCCCTGATTTCATGCTTCAAGTGAAAAAGATAACCCATGACAATTGATCAAGAAAATGAATATTAGCTTAAACAGAATTGGCTGCGAGATCAACCATGTTTTAGAGGAGTCACTAAATATGCTGATAAACTTGGCAAGCTCAGTATGTTTCAAAGTTGATCTTTTCCAGGGGCAGTCCTCCTATTCAGGTAATGACGACTTTGCTTGTAAAGGTTGTTATGGTAGTTTTTTCTGTCTGCGTATGTTACTTTTCTTCTTTTGGGTTTTAGTCCTGTTATGTTAAAGTAAATGCATTTTTTGGTTTCTCATTGAAGTAAATCTTGGAGTAAATTACTGTTTTTGGTACCAGTACTCAAACGATATGTATGGAGACGATTCCTTGAACAAAAAAACATAACATGTGGACTGGTTATTTTAGAACAGTGTGATAGTCTGTTAAATATTATTCACATTTTAATGTTACTGAAATACAGCTGAATAGAATCTTCCATTGACTAGCTAATGTTGGGGTCCTATTTTACTAAGTAATTGTTCACATAATCATTGTCCCGTAAATAGTGTAATGTGATTGAATCATAGGGCATGTGTGGTGTTCGCTCATAGATCTTTAGAATCTTGAAACAATATTAATAGAAGATGGTAGGAATGGGTCCCTTAGAAGATGGTAGGAATGGGTCCCTTTAAGGGTGATGACAGTAAAAGAAGTTATAAGTAGCCTTTTATCATGGCTCTGCTAATGCCCTCAGGATGGATGGTTTTATGCATTGTTTTACCAGATACATTTGAGTATTAAAGAGAAGACTGGCCATAAATTTTGTTAATATTGGACAAAGGATAAGGAGCTTATTAAAACTATTTTACAAAGTAATTTCTAATCCTGGGTTTTTCCAATATGACAATTGTCTAAATTGGTTAACCTTCAATTGTGATGGTTCATATGTACATTGAAGCCCCCATACGAGTAAGCGTAACTGCTAGAAAACAGTGACGTGCATTATCCATTCATTTACCCTGGTAACATAACACCAAATGGCCTAAAAAGTGTGTTAGCTAATAATCAACAACACCTTTAACCCAAGTTAGTTGGGATTGGTAGTAGATGAATCCAATGATAAATACAAGGAGGTTGAAAAAAAATGGAAGGAGAAGGGGAAGGGGATGAGAAAAGGGAAATAAGATAAAAGAAAAAAAAAAGGAAAAGAAGGAGGGGAAAGATGAAGATGAAAAAGAATAAAAATGGACCATCTGGATCATAGAGATAACAACGGGTCTAACCCTTCACCAAGCTTATAACTTTTCTCCATTCTGTCCTAAGACACACCGTCTTCCAATTTATATCTTACGTCATTAAGTCTTGTTTAACTACCTTTCCCCAAGTAAGTTTCGGTCTACTTCTACCTCTCTTTGTGTCGAGTTATTGGTAACAAACTTTTGTTCTTACCGGAGCATCCAGGGGCCGTCTTATTGCGTGTCCAAATCACTTCAATCTATGTTCCTTCATCTTTTCACTTACTGTTACTACAGCTACCTTTCGTCAAATATCTTCATTTCTTATCTTATTCATCTTTGTATAACTACACATCCACCTTAACATCCTCATTTTTGCTACTTTTATTTTATGCTCATGTTGCCTATGTGCTAACAAAAATTCAACTCCATAGAATATTATACGTCTTGCAGTTGTTCTATAGAATTTTCCTTTTAGCTTAAGGAGAATTTTCCTGTCACACAAAAATCAGATGCACTCCCCATTTCATCCACCTGCTTTGATTCTATGATTTACATCATCATCAATTTCTCAATCTTTTTGTAAAATTGATCTCAAGTATCTAAAAGCATCTTTCTTGGGTACCTCTTGACCAAGTAGATGCACAAGATCTTGATCACCATCTCTTACCAGTGAAAACTCACACTTCATATACTTAGTCTTGTTTTGGCTTAACGTGAATTCTTTAGACTCCAAAGTGTTTCTCTATAATTCAAGTATTTTATTAACACTATCTTTGGTTTCATCAGTAAGCACAATATCATCTGCAAAAAAACATAAACCACGACACTTCCTCTTGAATATCTTTCGTTAGTTCATCCATCACTAAGACAAAGAGATAAGGACTAAGAGCCGAACTTTGGTGTACACCTACCGTGATAGGAAAATAACTTGATGTTTGATTACAAGCTTTCACATATGTGGTAGCCCCATCATACATATCCTTGATTGCATTTACATACCTTAATGATACTTTTTTCTTCTCACAAACCCATCATAAACTTTTCTTGGGGTCCTATTGCTTGTTTTCTCAAGATCTATGAACACCATATATAAGTCTTTCTTGTTTTCACGACACCTTTCCATTAATTGTCGCATCAAGAAAATGACTTCCATGGTACATCTTCCTGTCATAAATCCAAATTGATTTATAGAAACCTTGGTCTCTCTCCTCAAGCGATGTTCAATAACTCTCTCCCACAACTTTATAGTATGGCTCATAAGCTTAGAGCCTCTATAGTTAGAACAATTCTGGATATCTCCCCTGTTTTTATAAATAGGCACAATCATACTTTTCTTCCAATCGAGTCTCAAAGTTTTATTATACTTCATCCTCTTTAAAGTCTCCCTAATCTCATGTGTATTAATTATGTGCACAAATCTTCTATTCAAATCATTATAAGCGTCCTCCAAGTCCACCAAAAAGTTTGTTAAAGTAGTTCATCCATCTTTCATTTACATCTTCATCTGTTACCAAAAGTTTTTTATTTTAATCCTTGATGCATCTAACTTGAATGAGGTCTTTACTCATCTTACCCCACATTTTTGCAAGTTTGTATATACCTTTTTTACCATCCTTGATCCTAAGATTTTTATACAAATCGGTGAAAACCTTGCCTCTAGCTTTCCACACTGCTTTCTTTGCATTTTTTTCCGCTAATCTAAACTTTTGCAAGTTCTCATCATTGGGATTTTTATGCAAAGATCTAAAACATTCATTCTTTTGTTTAATTGCCTCCTACACCTCTCCATTCCACCACCACGTTTTCTTTGTAAGAAATTTGTTTCCTTTGCTTTCTCTAAGTACCCTCATTCCCACATTTTGGATACACATAGTCATCTCATTTCATATTTCATTTGCTTCTCCAACAGACTCCCATGGTCCTTCACACAACATGTTTTCTTGAACTCTATTTGTTTTTCCTCCTTTAGCTTTCACCATCTTATCCTTGAGTTTTGAGCCTTTTTCCTCATATCATGTACTTTGTTGAAACGAAATTCTAGAACTATCAGCTTATGTTTGGTGGTGACACACTCTTCAGGGTAGGCCTTGCAGTCGATACAAGAATTTTTATCTTTTCTTCTAGCCATAAAGAAATCAATTTGTCCACGATTTTTGCCACTATGGTAAGTGATAAGATGAGACTCCTTTTTTGGGAAAAAGGTGTTTGCTAGCATCAAATCATAGGCTAGTGCAATGTTCAAGATGTCTTCTCCAGTCTCATTTCTCATCCCACAGCCAAAACCTCCATGAATTATATCAAAACCTTCACTACTTTTACCAACATGACTATTTAGATCTCCTTCTAGAAAAATCTTCTCCTCTCGTGGTATCCCTTTCAAAATCTCCTCCAAGTCTTCCCAAAATTGGTTCTTCTCATTTGATTGCAGTCCAACTTGGGGTGCATACACACTGAGGATATTTAAAATTAAATCTCTCACTACAAGCTTAATTAGCATAATCCTGTCGCCTTTCCTTTTGATGTCAACGACTTTACCTCTCAAACTTCTATCGATCATAATTCCAACACCATTTCAACTGTTGTTTATGCCTGTATACCACAACTTGAAACCGGCGTCATCCACTTCCTTGGCCTTTTCTCAAACCCACTTAGTTTCTTGCAAGAAAACAATATTCATTTTCCTTTTTGCAAAAACATTTGCTAACTTCCTTAGTTTACCCGTTAAGATTCCTATGTTCCAACTTTCCAATTGCATCCTTAACCCCTGTGTGGTGTTTGTAACACCCTGAAATTTCGATAACTTAAGATATATGTGTGATGTATTCCTTGTATAATTCAATTAATTTTATTAATTAGGATTATTTTAAATGTTATGTGAATTATCCATGTGAAATTGCTCGGAAGATGTCAAGTTATGTGGGGTTTGGTTGAGATGCGATGTAATTGAGTGATTTCGAATTTGACCCGAAATCTGTTTTAGTAAAATCACTATTTTGAATTGGTTAACCGTTGGATCTACTTCAAATTTGAAAGTTGGATTTCTAACCCACGTATGTAACGTTTAACCGTTGGGATTGTCCAAATAACGTCAGGAGCATGAGAAATTAATTTTTCATTGAAACAAAAATTCTAGAATCTTGTCATCTGGCCCAGGCGAATTTTGCAGGCACTTTTGCTTGCTTAGGCGAGTCAAGGTGGTTTTGAATACGTATTTAAGCTTCCAAGTCAAGAAAATGGAGGTTCTTCCTCCTCCAAACAGCTCCCAAGCTTCCCGTCATCCTCCTTGACCACCCACATCCACCGAAGACAACTAAGGGCCGTCGTTGCCTGCCACAAGACCCCGGCACGAAGAAGAACCCTTTAATCGGAGCGGAATCTTTGAAACTGTTCTCGAAGTTTCGATTGAGAACGGAGCCTTCAATCCTCCTTTTTTGGTTTCTTTGAGGTAACCTTAGTTTCCTTTGTCTTCTTCTAGCTAGTTTAAGTCCCTCTTGATATCTCTTGTGATTCGGGCAACGTTATTGGTTGTTTCTGTATTTCATTTGAAAACCCTTTGAAAATGAGATGTTGTAAAAGTCTCCTTTTTGTGAAATTGATGTCATTTCTGTGATCCTTATTGAACCTTGGTCACATTGGTGTGATCAAAATTTCAAAATGATGTCTTTTGATGTGGACTCCTAAAACACCATTTTAGCCTCTTTTTAAATTTGAGTTAGTATTTGACCCCGAATGATAACATTAGCCTTGTTTATGAAATCTATACTAAATTATTTTCAATTTGGTATATAGATTCCGTGTTTGGGCCAAAACACGTGAACTTGAGAGATCCCAAAATGACGTTTCAAGGAGCTAACAAAGGGATATAGATAGGTAAGGAGAGTTTATTATTTAGTTATAGTCTTGATACCATAGTTGGGGTCCAGGGAGTCCAACTATGAAGATAACTGTCTGTCCCTCTGCTACATGCTGGTTTTCAAGAAAAACTACATTTTCAACTAATAAGATGTGATGTATTCATGATTGATATGTGTTTGTTCTTGTGTGTGCTTGTTTTCAAGAAAAACTGTTTTTAACTAATGGGATGCGAAGAATTGGCTAGTTGATGGATAAAACTGTGAATGATATTATTATTGTGATGATTGGATTTTTGGGAAAAGTCACAATTACAAAGGAGACTCTGCCCAAAATTTTATAATATGTTTTTCTATTTAATTCTTTACTAAATTTTTAAATGGGCATAAGAGTGTGTTTTATATATTGTAGTTCTCTTCTTTAATTTAGAATTTTTCTAAAAATATCAGTCTTGTGATATGATGAATTGTGAATATATGAAACTTGAATTGTCTGAAGACCTGGGAAATGTGAATCTCAGGCATATATATTATGTATAGATGTGAAATGTGATTGCTTGTGATGTCATTGATGATATTGAAATTGAGATGCATTTGATGTAATTGATAATGTTCAAATGAGATAATATTGATATGCATGATGATGATATTGAGATTATATGATGTTGAGGTTAATAATGACATTGATGAGAGATAATGTTGATGTGATCAGATGAGCAGATGAGCAGCAGTAGGTGACCTTGGAGGAAGATTCTTTTTGTTGGAGCCACCAAGCCGACGTGATGACGTTGAATTCTTTTTGGGAAAGAGTTGTGTTGTTAATCAACTCTTTCTTAGTTAGTTCTTCGATTCTTTTTGTTGGTCATGTAAGATTCCATGTGTAAATATATGTAAAATCAAATTAAGTGTTGATATATAAATGATATGTATTGGTTCAATATATGCATACATGTGTATTCAATTATGTAGTTGTATCGTGTGTATAATAATGGTATTATTGCAAAAAAAATTACTACCGTTTTCATAATCAAATTAATGGAGTTTTCATATTAAAATTGAAGTTGCACGATCTAGAGTTAGTGATATCGTAGCGACGAGACGAGTCGTTATAGTGTTTGCCCGCCATGCTTGCCAATCTGCATGTTGGGACCTTGACCTACTTGTCACTAAATCTGGATGAAGACTTGGGAGGCAAGGACCCTACCTTACTTATCCCTACATCTCGAGACCAATGTAGCACCTTGCCTTGTGGCAAGGATCCTAGCCCATTTTTTGCTACACCCGGGGGCTGATGTAACTCGTCACTATGAAAGGTATGCCCTAACGAAATATCATAATGGTTCATATCATAAATATAACTATTTTTTATGATCGATTCACAACACCTGATGCCAACCGTCCTTCTTTATCTTGGCTTGGGATAGGCCATGCATGCAAGTATACATAGGCGGAGTTGTGTGTGTTAGCTAATGATAAATGAAACAAATCTCACTATACAACTTTTTATGAGAGACACATTTGCCTCCCACCCTAAAAATTTACAACTAAGACTATAGTAAATATTATGTTTGTGTGCTCTATAAAAACCTATTTGATAATGAACTTAATAACAAAAAAAAAAATCAATTGAATTCAATTGATTTAGAGAATTTTGAATTATGTGTATGTTATTTTATTTGACAAATTTTAGTAAAAAATTGAATTTAATTAGAATCAAATTTTGCACTGTGTAAATCAATATCGTGTGAGATTATTTTTTTTTTATGAATTATAGTTTTTAGGCCTCACAATAGAACAAACACATCCCAACAATGTTGACAACCTTCAGCCTACCATTCATCAACCACAAGCTACATTTTATTAAAATAAAGAAAAAGATGAACACAAAACATGGGGGGGGGGGGGTGCTAAACCAATACCCATGACAACAATCAACAACGATCGATAAGAAGGCAACTCGCATTGATTGTGAGCATATCTATCGCTAATAAACAAAGGGAGAGAGACACACCACTGAATCTCAAGTCTATGATCTACCTTGTAATTAGCAAGCCGACCAACAAACAAATTTCCTTCTCTATAAATGTGAAAGGACAGAAAATGTATATCTTTACAAAGTCTAAGGCAATGCTTCCATCGACTTCAAAAGTCCCAAGGATCAATATTAGCATTAATAAGCGCAAATAACATTAACTTGGAATCACACTCTAACCACAATTTGGTCCAACCCACTGATGAGCTTGGTCAATTGCAATCATGGCTACAAAAATCTTTGCGTGCAAACCTGATTTAACACCAATATAAGTAGCAAACAACTTCTAAAAGCTTTAATAATGTAGGCTAATTAGTGAGAGGTTTAGAGTCTGTTCGGATACAAGGTTAAAAGTGTTTTTGAAAGCTTATCTACTAGAAAAAAAAATTATATTTCTAATAGAAAAACTTTCAAAAACATTTGTGACTTATATCCAAACATACCCTTACTAAATGCATATTTTCCAATTATGTCTTATTTCTATTTTAGCCATTTTTGGTTAAAATTTCAAAAGCAAATTTACCCGAAAAAAGGCCTTTCTTGGCTAGCAAGCATGAGGCACACATCAATTTTGTGTCAATTCACACCTCAAAATGTGTCATGAAATTCCCAAAACCCATTAGAGAGGCCCTTATTTCGTCACTGTTGGCCGTGAATTTGAGAAGAGAGGGAGAAGAGTCTTTCTTGGTGTTAGCTTGGTTGCTTGCTCAAATGCTTGAGTTCTTGAGTTCAAAAGAGTTCAAAGTGTCTAAAGCTTCCACTTCCCTTCATCTTTGTGCGTGAATCTTGAGGTATGGAGGGGTTATCTTGTCTTACTCTAGCTGTCTTATTTGTTTCATGAAGTTTTCTTCATATACGTGTTGTGTGTGTTGAAATATAAACTTGATTTTGGGCTTAAAATGTTTATCGTACTAGTAGCCCATATTTGTAGTCCAAGATCTAGAAAGATCTTGTAAGTGGTAGTAGTCAAAGTCTCTAGAATATTGTAGTAAAATATCTAAATCTAGAATGATCCATAACTACAATATATATGTATAGAATTATCTAGACTATAGGTAAGTTGAGTGGTTTCTAGAATCCTCCATGTACTAGTATAAATAGGGGTCATCCCCTACATTTGTAAAAAAACAATTATCAATACAAGTTCTAAGTTATAAAAATTCTCTCAACTCTTCCATAAATTCTCCTCTCTTATATAAACATAATATCTCTTCCATAATATATAAGCCTCCTATTTCCAACAAATTGATATCACGAGCTTGGTTCGACAAGATGATGACCAACAATGTCATCACGTTTCCTCACCTCACAAAAGATAATTATGATCGATGGAGCATCCAAATGAAGACCTTCCTAGGTGGACAAGACCTATGGGAGATTGTGGAGCAAGGTTATGAAGAACCTAAAGAAAAAGGTTCTCTCACCAAGGAGTGAAAATGAATAGAATACTTCAACACAACCAAGAGGGGGGGGGGGTGAATTGATTGAACCTTAGTAAATTAAAATTTTAAATCAGAGTTTTTCCACAGGATCTTTATCACTTTTAAAATTGTTCTAAAACCAAGAATCAATATTCAATCAAATTCCTTTGTCAAGAAAAAGAGAAAACAGAGTATAACTTTCTGTGAAATAAGAGATGAATAGGTGAGAAGAAAGATTAGTCATAGATTTTTATACTGGTTCACTTCAAACACTATGAAGCTACATCCAGTTCTTCTACTCAACACTAGAGTAGAGTTCCACTATTGCAAATATTATTCTTATACGATATTACAAGTCTCTCTTTATCAACCCTAGATAAAGTTCAGAAGTCTAAAATCCTATTAGACCGTTAGAGACCAAACTCAAACTGAGAACACTACTCAGCTTCCCTTAGAGAAACACTATCTCTAATCATCAAGCAAGAAACTCATTTGCAATAAGCCAATCTTTACAAAAATTCAAACAACAGTTTTACACCTTTAAAGAATAAGAAAAGATATCACCTGATAATCCAAGAACTCATGCAAAATGAATGATTCAACAGGTTGAATGACAGATTACAAACTCAATGCATTCCTTTCCTTATGCTTTGATGAACAATGATGCTTCACTTCTTTGAATCAAAAATCCATAGGAATTTGTGAAGCCAAGATGCCTTTTGAAACTCAGAAAGTCACTAATGAAAGCTTGTGAATGCTCAGATATCGAAATTCTCAAGTTACAAAAACACAGAGCAGTGGGTTCTATTTATAACAACTTTCTAATTGAAAATAATCGATTAAACACGCTCCTGTAATCGATTATTTCGCATTTGTAATTGATTAATTCAAGAATGTAATCGATTAAAGTGCTCCTGATGTGTTCTGGGTTTAGGCTATGAACAATATAATCGATTATTCCGTGAAGTAATCGATTAAACCAGACAGACATGTTTTTTTCTAGACGCATTGATTAATCGATTACTGACTATGGTAATCGATTAAGACAGTGAGTCACATATTTTCAAATGAACTACGTAATCGATTAAAACAATATGTAATCGATTACCTCAGTAGAACATGTTTACCATAGGTACGGGTGTAATCGATTACGACCATCTGTAATCGATTAAGACAGTCAGCATGATTTTCCTATTTTGGCCTATGTAATCGATTAATTCGATATGTAATCGATTACTATGTTCTTGATTTGTTTTCTAAAAGGCACGAAGAACAAAATAATCGATGTCATTATCCTTGTAATCGATTAATGCAGTAAAGATTCATTTTTCCAAAAAC
>PYAF01006153.1:439901-453488 GCA_007407185.1 Glycine tomentella
GCCTATGTAATCGATTAATTCGATATGTAATCGATTACTATGTTCTTGATTTGTTTTCTAAAAGGCACGAAGAACAAAATAATCGATGTCATTATCCTTGTAATCGATTAATGCAGTAAAGATTCATTTTTCCAAAAACTTTGCTTGTTAAATGCCTTTCTAGTTAATTGCTTTTATTTAGTCCTTTAATCTAACAATCTTAGATGAATGATTCATGCATGATATGCTCATTTGGATTATCAGATCACAACTTCCTTTTCACATTAATCAAATTGATCTTCAAGATTTCTTGGCAGTTTTATCCTTGAGCATGTTGAAAGCACAAAACACTTGAACCTTGATTCCTTGCTCATTTGTACATAGTGTAATATCACTAAATTTAATTAAGGTGATTTGGGTGATATTTACGTAATTAAACGGTTTTACGAAAGGGCAGTTTGGTCCTTGTTGGAGGTATGGGTGTAGTTAGTAATTGTTGGATGCACCCCCTATTTCTTGTTAAAAACCAGCAGAACACGTTTGAGCTTATTTCTCCTTCTCTTTTCTTCTTTTGTGGTTTCTCCTCTTCTCCCAAGCTCTCTTCTTGCCATTTTCATGTGATTAGTGGTTGAAATCACAAAACAAGCAAGAAAGAAAGCCCTCTTCTTTATTCTTTGTTGTTTTTGAGCCTTGGGTGTTGGTGATTTGAAGAAAAGAGTGGGTTTTGAATCTGCCCCTTTTCATTTGGCGCCGCTAAACTGCGATTGAAAGCCATAGAGTGCTGGTCTACCCTCCAATTTGGTCTATTGAACCCTAAGGTTTGAAATCTCCTCCTATCTCTCCTTGATTTTTGAGGTTAGGGTTAGGGTTTGGAGTGAGATTTATGAATGTTGAGTTTTAAGAGGGTGAGACAGTTTTGATATATGATTTGGAGTGGGTAGAAGTTGTTTTTAAGTTGAAATGGTGTTCCATGCATAAATCATGCATGCTTGTTCATGGCAGCCAAGAACACCTATTTGGGCAGTTCTGATGTTTTGCCCACAGCAGGAGCTATCGGTGTCCAAATGGTATGAAAACGGTGCCATTTGAAAGCTAAGAGAGTTAGATTTACTCTGGAACTTTCGTGCTATTTTTGGAGTCTCCTAAAAATCGTGGTGCAGAGTTATAACAGGCTGTTATACTCTGTTTTTAGCAGATTTTTCTACTGCAGAGAGCCATTTTGCAGAAAGCATAACTTTGTCTAGGATGATCCAAATTGAGTGTTTTCAGTGGCTATAGAAATATGGGTATGTGAACTTCATGCCTGTAAAATATCAGCTCATTTGGACGAGTAACCTGGTATGGGTTGTCCTCGAAATATGGCTGGTTGAGTTGGTCTGTTGCTGTCAGCACTCTTTTAGTGCGTGACAGTTCTGGTTTTTGAGTTGCTGTAGAGGTTGTGGTTCATGGTTTTTGATGAAACCAGTTTTTTTTAAAATATAAGAGATATATATTGATGCCTCTAAATTCTTGTGATTTTAGGAGCTTCCCACAAGGATTTATGATTTTTCCAAGTGGGTGTAAAATCTGCAGAATTTATGCAGCAGTTCATGCTTTTCCGTATGATTTGCTAGAAATAAATGCTTTGTACGGATAGGATGGTGACTGTTTCTGCTTGTGTGCCTTTGTATTAGGCGTGACACCGAGGGTGTCAGTGGCGTAGCCCGCAGTTTTGGGTTTGAACCACAGAGCACGGCTTGGCCAGGTAAGCTCATTGTTCTGGGATTTATTTCCTTTCTCTTGTTTGCCACCCAAGTGGGTGATGATCGCATGTCATGTTTGATTTATATATATATATGTTACGTGCATGCTGTGGAGCCTGCAAGGCTAGATTAACGGCACTTGGAGTAATACTCAGTCCGTTCCAGAGATACATGATGAACCCTAGGATAGACACCGAGATGGTGGGAGGGTAATGAGATACCTGTTGTGGAGGTGTGAGGGCCATGGGCCTTTGGATTATTGATGAACACTGTGAAAGTGTTCTGTTATTCTATATGATACAAAGACCATGAAATGGTCAGTGATGGAATCTATAGGATACTGGAATAGTATCGGGCTAGTTGAGGTTCCCTAGCCAGAGGAAGAGTTTGAGGACTCCCTGAAATAGCTGAGATTCCTTGGGAGGTGTCACTGCTCTCCGCCTAAAGACCTAAGGGAGGATTGCCCTGTATGGATGTTCCTCCTTAGGCAGAGATGATGAGAGTCCTAAGTGAGTAGCCTCAGGTGATTATACTGAGATTGATAAAGACCATGGTTGTGGTCTATGTTTGAGATTTATGCTGAACCCTTTGATGAGGGGATTATATGTATTGATTGTACATGCTTGATAGGTGAACTGAACCCTTTGATGAGGGGGATGAAATGTGTGGCCTGTAATGGTCTTATATGCTTGAGATGCAAACTGAACCCTTTGATGAGGGAGTATTATATATTGAATGTTGATTGGACCCTTTGATGAGGGATTAATATATGTTGAATGTGCATTGAACCCTTTGTAGAGGGAATGATATGTGAACCCCTTTGAAGAGGGAATGTTATGTAGTGATCAATTATTAGATTGATTGTGAAATTGAATAGAGATAATCCTATGGTAGTAGGATAAATGACTTGAGTTTGTGTAAGACCTGTAGTGAGATGTTCCTGTGATATAGACGTAGCCTCCCCAAGCGGAGATGTTCCTATATGCACAGATGTAGTCTCATCAGGCAATTGTGTTGAGATAGGATACGAGATGTTCCTGTGGTATCGATGTAGCCTCCCCAAGAGGAGATGTTCCTATATACACAGATGTAGCCTCGTTAGAAGGAGATGTACCTGTTATATATAGATGTAGCCTCTTGTTGGAGATGTTCCTATATATATACAGATGAAGCCTCCGCTAGATACATGAGATGTTCCTATTATATAGATGTAGCCTCCCCAGTGGAGATGTTCCTATATATACAGATGTAGCCTCATGTAGATGATTGAATCCTGGCATGAGATGTTCCTAGGGTATAGATGTAGCCTCCTGAGAGGAGATGTTCCTATATCTCTAGAGGTAGCCTCAGCAGGATAGTGTTGGATGTGTTGATTGGCAGTATGCCATGATTATAGCCTGATTGTAGTCAGGTGATGAGTATAGCCTGATTGTAGTCAGGTAGTGGTTGATAGCCTGATTGTAGTCAGGTAGTGGTTTATGGCCTAATTGTGGTCAGGTAGTGTGTAAGGCACTTGGTTGTGGCCAGGTGGATGATAATTTGATATTGTGGTTGCTTGATGATGATTCTGATATTGAATGTCTTGTATATGCTGTATCTATGTGTATGTGAAGACCTGAGTTGAGAGACTCCTCAGGCAGTGTATGTGAAGTCCTGAGTTGAGAGAGTCCTCGGGCATTATGTGTGAAGTCCTGAGTGGAGAGATTCCTCAGGCAGTGTGTATGAGGTCCTGAGTGGTGGACTCAGGCCATGCTATATATATAGCTTTTGAGACGGTGTCTCTCTGGTATATGCAGTGTCCAGTGATTGACACTGATGATTAGATACCTCTGTGAGATCTCTGTGAGATAATTGTGAGAGCCGGTATGAGATATTGAAGCCATGATTCTGGCTTGGCTCTGTTAGATGGTTTGAGATGGCTGTGAGAGCCAGGATGAGGTGTGATACCTCTGATACTGAGAGTATCTAGTTATGTTACCCTGTAATGGGTTCTGAGAGCTAGGATGATTTTCTAAGCTCGTTTCTGCTTTGGTCTTTATGTGTATGCTTGGAAGTGAACCAGGGTAAGGGAAGATCTCCCAGGACCCTGAGTTTACTGAGACGTTTGTCTCACCCTGTGTGGGGTTTGTGGTTTTCAGGTGTTTCCGGAGGATATGAGATACCTCAGGGTAGGAGGCCCTAGCCGAGAGTGCTGAAGATGGTCATGGGCTGCAGATAAAGACTAGAAGAGTCCTTGTTGATCTCTGTCATGTACAACTATTTGTGTTGTTGTATAAGTATATGTTTCTCCTGATTCTCTCTGTTTAGTCGTGTATATCTGCCTATGCTTTGTGTGTATGTTATGGGTTATCTGGATCAGTAGGGGCTCATGTATGAGGCTTTGTGTTGTGTTTTATTTCCATACATGATGTAATCAATTAAAGACCAATGATCAAAAGGCTCTTTCCATCATCCAACAAAGTGTAGATGATGGTGTTTTTGAGAAAATTGCAAGTGCAACCACCGCCAAGAAAGCATGGGAGATCTTGGAGAATTCTCACAAAGGAGTTGATAAGGTGAAAAAGGTTCGACTACAAACTCTACGAGGTGAGTTCAAATCCTTAAATAAGAAAGACTCTGAATCAATTTTTGATTATTTTACAAGAGTCTTGGCGATTGTCAATCAATTAAAAAGGAATGGTGAAACTCTAAGTGATGTAAGAGTCATTGAGAAAATTCTTAGATCATTAGGTTCAAAATTTAACTATATAGTCGTAGCTATTGAAGAATCTAAAGATCTAGAATCAATGACTATTGATGAACTCATGGGTTCACTACAAGCCCATGAGGAGAGGTTTAACAAGAAGAATAAGGAGCCTTTGGAGCAAGCTTTACAAGCGAAGCTCTCTTTTGAAGAAGAGAGTGGTGAAAAGACTCATCCAACAAGTCAACGAGGCTGTGGTCAAGTACGTGGTCGAGGACGAGGGCGAGGATATATCAAACGGGGAGGCTATAAGTCTTACAAAAATGAAGAAAGGAGTCAAGATTTTCACTCAACAAGAGGTCGTGGGAGAGGCTACACAAGTAGAAGGTCAAGGTATGACAACTCTCAAACTAAATGTTATAATTGTCATAAATTTGGCCACTATGCTTCGGAATGCGAGAAGTCAAACAATTATGTCCAAGAAAGAGCAAATTTTGCGCAAGGAGATTGCGAATCGATGGAGAATACTTTGTTACTAGCATGCAAAGGTGCAAATAATAGAGGATCAAATTTGTGGTATCTCGACACCGGTGCAAGCAACCATATGTGCGGAGACAAAAGCATGTTCATGGAGTTAGACGAGGCGATAAGTGGTAGTATCACCTTTGGAGATTCCTCTAAAGTAGGTGAAAGGCAAAGGTAAGATCCTCATCCACTTGAAAAATAGAAGGCATCAATGTATCTCTAGCGTGTATTATGTGCCCAATATGAAGTCCAATATACTGAGTGTTGGACAACTCTTAGAGAAAGGTTATGATATTCACATGATAAAATCGTAGTCTTTTTATAAGAGACCAAAGAGGAGGTTTGATTGCTCAAGTTCCAATGTCAATGAATATGATGTTTTTGCTAAATATTCAACATGACATTCCAAGATGTTTAAAAGCATGTTTCAAAGATAATTCTTGGATTTGGCACATGAGATACGAGCATTTGAATTTTGGAGGCTTAAAGTTATTATCAAGTAAAGGAATGGTGTAGGGCTTGCCTCCAATTAATCATCCGGATCAAATATGTGAGGGATGCCTTCTAGGAAAGCACTTCCGAAATAGTTTTCCACTAGAGGCTTCTAGTAGAGTGAAGAAACCTCTAGAACTTATTCACACGGATGTGTGTGGACCCATCCATCCACTATCTTTCGGTAAAAACAAATATTTTCTTCTATTCATTGACGATTTTAGCCGAAAGACATGGGTCTATTTCCTAAAAGAAAAAACAGAAGTCTTTGGAATGTTCAAGAAGTTCAAAGCTTTAGTGGAGAATCAAAGTGGCCTTACCATAAAGGCAATAAGATCGGATAGAGGAGGAGAATTCACATCAAATGAATTCAAGGAGTATTGTGAGACAAACGGACTTCGTCGTCCTCTAACGTTCCGTATTCCCACAACAAAATGGCGTGGCAGAGAGAAAAAGAATCGGACGATTCTATACATGGCTAGAAGCATGTTGAAGAGCAAGAGAATGCCTAAGGAGTTTTGGGCTGAAGCTGTTGATTGTGCGGTTTATCTACTAAACCGCTCTCCCACAAGGAGTGTTCAGGACAAGACACCCATTGAAGCCTAGAATGGAAGAAAACCGAGCATCTCACATCTACGAGTATTTGGAAGCATGGCGTATACACATGTGCCGGATCAAAAAAGGTCAAAACTCGATGACAAGAGCGAGAAACTAATTTTTTTGTAGGATATGACTCAAGCTCAAAGGGTTACAAGCTTTACAATCCTCAAACTCGCAAAGTTATCTCAAGTAGAGACGTGGTGTTCGATGAAGAAGCGACTTGGGATTGGAATACAGAAGAGAAAAATTATAATTTTCTTCCTTATCCATATGGAGATATCTCAAGGAATGAATAAAACTTGGAAACTCTAGAACCTTCTACACCACCATCATCACCGACACGTGGAGGACAAGAAACACCACCTTCAGAAGGAGAGTCAAGTAGAGTTCAACATCGTACAAAGAGCATTGATGAGCTATATGAGGTAACCCAGCCTTTGGATAATCTAACACTATATTGTCTCCTAGCAGATAGTGGGCCTATAAGCTATGAAGATGCAGCGGAAAATGAGAAGTGGAGACACGCGATGGACGAAGAGATCCATGCAATCAAAAAGAATGATACATGGGAACTCGTCACTCTTCCAAAGGGTCATAAAGCTATTGGCGTGAAATGGGTGTACAAGGCCAAGAAGAACTCTAAAGGAGAAGTATAAAGATACAAGGCCAGATTAGTGGCTAAGGGATATAGCCAACGAGAGGGGATCGACTACGACGAAGTGTTTGCACCTGTTGCTTTTCTTGAAACTATAAGTTTGATGATCTCATTAGCCACTCAAAACAAATGGAGGATTTATCAGATGGATGTCAAGTCTGCTTTCCTAAATGGCTATCTTGAAGAAGAGGTCTACATTGAGCAACCTTTGGGATACATTACGAAAGGACAAGAGCATAAAGTTCTGAGATTAAAGAAGGCATTATACGAATTGAAGCAAGCACCAAGGGCATGGAATAGCAGGATTGACAAGTATTTCCAGCAGAATGGCTTCACGAAATGTTCTCACGAGCACGCGTTATACACAAAGGAGAGTAAGAATGGAGATCTTATGCTCGTGTGCCTGTACGTGGATGACTTGATATTCACAGGTAGCAATCCAGTAATGTTCGAGGAGTTCAAGAAAGCCATGGTTCGAGAGTTTGAGATGACAGGCATTGGGCTCATGTCATACTATCTTGGGATCGAGGTAAAACAAAAAGAGGATGAAATATTCATATCTCAAGAAGGCTATGCAAAGGAAGTGTTAAAGAATTTCAAGATGTTTGATTGCAAGCCCATGAACACACCGGTGGATTGCAATCTCAAGTTGTCAAAAGATGATGAAGGATACTTGGTGGATCCAACACAATACAAGAGTTTGGTTGGAAGTCTGCGGTATCTAACCTGCACAAGGCCAAATATTCTCTACGGAGTTGAACTAGTAAGTCGATATATGGAAGCACCTACACTAAATCACTTGAAGGCAACAAAGAGGATACTTCGCTACATTAAAGGTACAATTGACTATGGTCTGTTTTATTCACCTTCTGATCACTTCAAGCTAGTTGAATACAGTGATAGTAATTGGGCCGGAGACATTGATGATCGTAAAAGTACAAGTGGGTTCATGTTCTACATGGGAGATACAACATTCACGTGGAGTTCTAAGAAGCAACCTATTGTTACTCTCTCAACATGTGAAGCTGAATACATAGCTGCTACAGCATGTACGTGTCATGTGATATGGCTAAGGAGATTACTAAATGAACTCAAGTTATTTCAGAAGGAAGCAACAGAGATATATGTAGACAACAAGTCAGCTATTGCTCTAGCAAAAAATCCGGTCCACCATGATCGAAGTAAGCACATCGACATGAGATTTCATTACATTAAAGAATGCGTGGCTAAGAAGGAGGTCCAGATATGATACACGGAGTCACTTGATCAAGTTGCAGACATCTTCACAAAGCCCCTCAAGTATGAGACATTTCAGAGATTACGAAATATACTTGGCATCATTAAATCAAGTTTAAGGGGGGCTATTGAAATATAAACTTGATTTTGGGCTTAAAATGTTTATTGTACTAGTAGCCCATATTTGTAGTCCAAGATCTAGAAAGATATTGTAAGTGGTAGTAGTCAAAGTCTCTAGAATATTGTAGTAAAATATCTAAATCTAGAATGATCCATAACTACAATATACATGTATAGAATTATCTAGACTATAGATAAGTTGAGTGATTTCTAGAATCCTCCATGTACTAGCACTACTACAGACGGGGGAAACGACGACGGTTATAAAGTCCAAACGACGACGGTTCTCGAACCGTCTTTGTTGCTGGTGTCGTTGTAAATTGGCACTTTCGACGACGGTTCTAAAAACCGTCTTTGTAAATTTTTTTATTTTTTTTTTCAATTTTTTTTTAAAATAGATACAAAGACGGTTCTTGCGAAAACCGTCTTTGTTTGTGCACTTTCAAAGATGGTTTTCCAGTAACCGTCTTTGTTTCCCTTCATTTTAATTTTTTTTTAATTTAAATTAAATGAAAAGAAGACGGTTTTCTCGAAACCGTCTTCGTAGGGCAGCATTCAAAGACGGTTTTCACAAGAACCGTCTTTGTTTCTTTTCATTTAATTTTTTTTTATTTTAAATAAGAGGATAAGAAGACGGTTTTTCCAAAACCGTCTTTGTAGGCCACGATTCAAAGACGGTTCTCACGAAAACCGTCTTTGTTTCTTTTCATTTAATTTTTTTTTATTTTAAATAAGAGGAGAAGACGGTTTTTCCAAAACCGTCTTTGTAGGCCACCATTCAAAGACGGTTCTCACGAAAACCGTCTTTGTTTCTTTTCATTTAATTTTTTTTTATTTTAAATAAGAGGATAAGAAGACGGTTTTTCCAAAACCGTCTTTGTAGGCCACCATTCAAAGACGGTTTTCACGAAAACCGTCTTTGTTTCTCTTCATTTATTTTATTTTTATTTTAAATAAGAGATAAGAAGACGATTTTCCTAAAACCGTCTTTGTAGGCCACCATTCAAAGACGGTTCTCACGAAAACCGTCTTTGTTTCCCTATTTTGTTTTTTTTTTATCGTCTACGGAAATTGAAATTGATTTGTATTATTACCACCAAATAAATTTTTACAAGTGCACCAAATTGTCATAATTTTATTCTCTAATAATTAAATAAATAAACAAAAGATAAAATGAAGACCCTGAAAACTCTAATCAACTAATGCATATACAACTCATTCAACAGAAACAAAGACTAATGCAATCATATATTGTGAAAATGAATTTACAATATGTAAAAGTTGTATAATTATAAGTTAAATATTATCAAATTACAAAGTAACATAGAATATGCCTTTACTTTGTGAGGTATAGCAAGATTCAATTGTGTGAGGCCCATTGTTGTGAGGTCTAGGCGCCACTTCATTTAGTAAAATCTGTGAAGAAACACAGGCATGGTCACGATCAGGGGATTAACAAACAAATTTACTTGTAAAATGAACTCAATACAGCAGTCAAGAAATAAAAACATTGAGAAGTATACAGAGTTGATGAAGAAAAAAGTCAGAACTTGTCCATCCTTAGTCAAGAACAATTCAACTGTGCATTAACTATTGGTATATGATCACATCTGTTGGTGTCTAACATATATAAACAATTGTTTCTATGCAAACTTGATTGGAAGTTAAAGATAATAATTGAAAATAATGTTACACCTAAATTATTTTTTGAAATTAATTACAATACTGCCCAAGTATTTTTTAATAGTGATGTTATAGTTTATTTTAAGTGTTCCGCATGCAAGAATTTTAAGTGTTTCGCACTTAATCTTTAATCGTAAGTATATAATTTGTTATATTAGCCTAACATAATAAAGTAAACTTATATTTTTGGCTGATTATAATTTTATTTCTCCTGTAATTCTTAATTCACAATTTTAGTCTCATTGTTTTTAAATTTGTCATTTTGGTTCTTTCATTCATTAATGGTCATCAATAAATATTATAACATTACAATAAATTATATAAATCAATGATGTGGTAAAAATATATATATATATATATATATATATACATGAATCATGCTGTTATTACAACTTAGATGAGTTGATGATTTAATCAAGCTGCTTGTTTATTAAAACAAGTAATGATAAAATAAGAGTTTAAGCATTGTAATTTGTAAATTAACAAAACAATGTGAATAATATATACCTATTTTCATAGGGATACATGGAATATATACAGCTAGAATATTGAGATGGAAAAACCCATTACCAGAGAAAGGAGGTACTAAAAAGTAACATGAATCATGAATTTAAATTCAGTTTCTACAAGTACACTAGACAACATAAGAAAACCTCTGCCAACACAAGACACTTTCATATTTTGAACATGATCCTTCAACTCACTTCTCACCCATATGGTAAGATATATCCCACCATTTGCTATACTTACCACATGGAAAAACTAAAGACCAACAAAACATATTCTTATTATCAAGCACAACAATAATCAAATTCGTGTTCCCCTTTTTACTAATTAACCCGTGAAGGGCCACCTATTTGTATTATATAAATTAAGGACACCGCACGGTTCCACATGAATACAATATCTCAATCTCAATATTTAATGGCACCACATTTGGTAGCAAAAATCAACACTTGATTCAAATGAAATTTTGTTGTGTGTGGAGTGAGAAGCAAAGCATACCTTGGGAGGACCATGATGTGGTGACTGCCATACCATTGGGGTCATTTAGTTCACCCAAGTTACCTAGTGACGTTGAAAAATCAGGAGCTGTTTTCAGATCATTCATGTGAAAGAAAAAAAAATTATGCACATGTCAGTATAGAAAAAAAATATAGCCTTAACCAATCAGAAATTAAGATACACAGAACTGACAAGGGTAAAAAATTATCACAATAGGATTTTTCTAGAAGAAAAAATTGTTAAAGAAAACTAGTTGGTAAAACCTTAATGGAAAGTTTGCTGCTACAAATCAAATCCAAAAAATTAAAAACTTAGAATATATAAATTAATTACTACCTCAATGGAAAGTTTGCTGCTACATTGGTAACCAATGTGTTTTGAAATATAACTTTTCAGAAGAATTTCACTAACTAGTAAATTACAGACATATCCTCACTCCATATCAAGGTTTTGAAGACCATACCAGTCACTAAACCAATAAAGGAAAGTCTCCCCAGTTTCCTACTTTCAAAGCCAATTTACAGTATTGTGGTTCTTAGTTAATCAGAAACATGACCTGACTGGCCAGTGATCCACTTTTCTGGTTCAACCCTTCAGACCAGCTTGTCCAGTTTTCAGAATCAGAACTATGCTACTAGTATAACACATACATTACAAGGCTATACACAGCAACTAATGATTGAGATAGAAAATTGAAAAAGCTTGGACTAAATGTTTATTATACATTAGTCAGTCAGAACACATGCCCCAAGAACGTTGTTTTCCCAAATATATATGATTTTGAGCTCTCAACTCAAATCCGCCTTTTTCTAATGTTAAATCAGTATGAAACCCATTATTGCTTGACCATGATTACCAAGATTCCATTAGACAGTTACAATTATTTGGAACTATAAGCACATTCAACATATATTATACTACCCAGCCTGCCTTGAATTAATAATTTCCACTCAAAAGCAAAGAACGTGCACCACTATTATGTATAACAGATTAGGATAACATCAGTAATAGCATAAAAAGACAACACTAAAATTAGAAGACTTACCAGATTCAGCTTTCCCTTGCAGTTAGTATTTAGTATAGTCTTGTATTTATTATTAACAGATTACAGACTTACAGTTAGTATTTAGTATAGTCTTGTATAGTATTGTATGCTAAAGCATTCAATTTTGAATTCTGACAACTTTCATATAAATACCAACCAACTTTAGTAAATCAAATCAATACAGGAGTATCAGAATCTGAAATTGTAGCTAAACTAACTTGTGATCGATTACATACCTTAACAATATTTCTTATAGACATAAAAGATAACATCATCATCTACAATGACTTCTGCATGCTTACGAACAACAGAGATCCACTGGGAATTCAAAATAAATTCAAATTAAGACATAATTTCTAGAAACATATGTAAAAATTTTAACAACTAGTTTAAGTTTGTGGTACTTTCTACCAATTAACAATTCAAAAATGGTTCCACTCTATCTAGTTATCTAGCTTTTACAGTGTGGCTAGCCAAATTGATGCTTCTCCTTCAGCCTAAAATTATGTGTTTACAAGAAAAAGGCTACATCTAACCAGTAGGTTCTAAGAGATTGCATAAGAAAACATTCTACTAAGCACTATTTGATCAACAGAATAAAATCAACGTATGATTGGAAAGAAAAATGTTGAGGTATGGCAAAAAAAACAAAAGAAAAATTACCAGACACTGAACAATTATACCTCCCTTTTGGATTAGGATGTTCCAGTAGAAATTTATGTGCGCTAGCTAGGTCGTCCACATAAGTATGAAACCAAAGGTACTTTTTTCTCCTGCATAAATTCCCTTTTGTAAATCTTAATTAACTATATGAACTAAAACAATTACACAACATGGTTATCAGGTGTGATTTATCCTATTTTAACTCTATTCAAAATGAAATTCCCACACATGTTATGTAAGTGAAATGAATCATGACCTTTAAACACATTGTCAATTAATAAACGGTAGAAAACAGGAGAATCAAGTTGCATGACATACCAAATGCGAAATTAAATATAGTTTGAACCGAGCCAGGAAGCTTTGGACACATGAAGGGTCCAAAAACAAAAGATGGAATTAGAGTCACAACATCCAATTCATTTTGTTCTCCAAATTCAAGTACTGCCTTTTCTGTCAGTGTCTTTGACACTGCATATGATCAAGCAAATGGTTTTGCAGCTCTAAGATAATCCACGTCGCTCCAACAGCTTTCATCCATCACTTATTTGCTAATGGAAATCACAGCATAAGCACTAGAGGTGTAAACAACTCGCTTCACAGACTTGGAATTGAGGCATGCCTTCGAAATTCCAATTGCACCATCAATGGATCTTTTGGTCACTACCTCCTCAGGTTCCTTTAACTCAATGGCTGCACTGAAACTTTCTGGATTACTGAGATCAGCACTGTGTATTTGTAGTCTTTGGGATGCTCTAGGTAAGCTGCTGGTAAGGAAGCTAACATCTTTCTTTTGTGCTACATTATTTTAAAAGTAAATACTACCTCCTATCCTTTTAAAAGAAACAAGTTTTAGTATAAAATATACTCAACCTTGTTTCTTATAAAAAGGACACGAAGAAGTATTATTTTGGTATCATCAAGCAAGTTTCAAACATAATTGCAAAGAAGCTACCCAGATACTATCTGACAAACTTAATTTAATATACTGGTTTTTATTGGTTAAAACTTAATTTAAACAATGTTATTTTAAATGACTAATATAATTTAAACAATTGTCCAACTTTTAATTCTACCGTTAACCCTACACCTCAATGTTATAAAGGAAATAATAATTAAACATATAACAATATTCAAAGCCATGATTATTTAACATTGGTAT
>PYAF01006153.1:453588-484392 GCA_007407185.1 Glycine tomentella
ATTCTCTCTTGCTGCAATGACCTATATATGCACTTGTTTGGAAAGAAAAATTGGAAAAACAGTTATATTATTCAATCCACACATGTCATTTAAAGTTCAAACCCAAAAAATCACAAATTGGAAAAAGAAAACATATTTCTTTTATTTAACACAACCTAAGGCCAAAAAGTGTTTCCAGGTAAACAGAAAAAAGAAAAGGTTCTTACCCATACTTTCCAGAGATGTGATGCGATTGATACATTCCTGCATCAGTACAAAAGAAAATGAAGCCCATGGAGGGAAAAGATATCACTCAGGTAGTACACACTATAACACTTTGTTTCATCCTTAAATATATTGATAGAATCTCAAACAAATTATAAAATAGGGCTTCGCTACTTAGAAACATTCAAAGGAATATCACTACTTGGGTTAACACCCATAAAATTATAAAGAAAGTATACAAGCTAAAGTACCAAAATGGAACTATAATTCAACATAAAACACCCATATCTCTTCTCCCGAAAAGGGGAACATGAATTAATTTTTGTATCTTCATTTAGAGGGGAGTGGTGTGTAATAAAAAGTACTTGATAAGGAATAGAATGAGACTATAGTACATGCAGTGCACCCAAATAAAATGGTCCAAATTATTGTGCAGTTGCAGTATTTAATATAAATAGCAAGGTCCTTTATGTGATGTGCCTTTAGACGGTAATTTAGGAGGTTGTGTAGCATACTAGCATTTGTGTCTTTAGGCAGTTATTTAGGTAATTCTGGATTTGTGCGACAGTTATCATGATGTGTTCTATATATATATAGGCACAGAAGTTTTGGCATTTAGTGAATAATTGGTATTAATGTGTTTGAGAGAGAAAAAACTCTATGGGGGCTTAGGCCTCTTTATTATGTATTGAGAGAGGTTGCTCCCTGTGAGGCCTCTGCCTCGCATCTCCATTTTCCCTTCCTCCATCTCTCCACTCCAGAACTCTCATATTTTTCTATACATCAGATTGGATAGGCATCATCTATCTTTAACCACTGATTTTCACTAGCTTCCTTACAATACAAAATATAAAAAACATTGAAAATAAAAATAAAAATCAGTAACCTTAGGGTAAGGCTTAGTCATCTTTCTAAACTATACTTTCATCCTATTATTCTTTTGGGAACATAAATTATATTGCTGGTGGTGGTGGGTGATTTATATAGTAGTATAGTACTAATCATTGTGTAGTATTATAACATAAGTCACACGTATTAATAGAAAGAGGGACATGAGATCAGCTTGTGTATTAAACCAACCTAAGTAATTGGTGGAATACTACATTTTCTCTCATCCAACCTTTGTTTTCTCTAATTGTTTCTATCTTAAAAATCTTTTATTTTTCAACTCTACAAAACCCTACACCAAATATGTTTAGAAAAATCAAATAGATACAATACATGTTGCACATAGACCATAAAACATACAAGTAAAGCACAATATTAGTTGAACTGCTTCTCTCATAAAAACATACCAGTAAAGCATAATATTAGTTAAAGTGCTTCTCTCATAAAACTTGTAGCGATAGCCAATATAAGGAAAATGAAATGGTAATGGAAGAAATATATATGCTGATTCAGATAAAGGAATAAAATAGGAAAGAATACCTGTGTACGCAATTTCAATTCTGCAGCAAGATCTTCTAAGGAAACACATTTGTGCTTTTGAATGATTACACAAAAATTAAGTCTAAATTAGAATGGCTAGAAAACCTCTTTAAAATTGACAATGATAACCCTAGTTAATTGCTATTAATTTTTTATTCATCACAGAAATGCATAAATTTGGGCAAAGGGAGGGAGAGAGAGCCACGGAGCAGAGGGAGAGATAGCCACGAGTAGAGGGAGGGAGAGAGACCCACGGAGCAGAGGGAGGGAGAGAGAGCCACGGAGCGGAGAAGAGAAAGAGAGAGCGGACGGAGGAGAGAAAGAGAGACCGGACGGAGAAGAGAAAGAGAGAGAGGGAGCTACTAAGGTTGGTGAGAAGGGGCTAGGGCAAAAACGCGTTAATCGGATTCAATGGCAATGTTATATTTTATTTTTTATTTGAAATGACCAAATAAAACAAAGACGGTTTTTAGAAAACCGTCTTTGTATGGGGCAGAAACGACGACGGTCTTCAGAAGACCGTCTTCTTTGTTCACCTTCGACGACGGGTATTAGAAAACTGTCTTTGTAAAGTTGCTTTTAATTGCAAAAATGCCACCGCCTCACATACAAAGACGGTTCTGAAAGAACCGTCGTAGCTTGTGCGTCGTTGTAGCGCCTAATTCTAGTAGTGTAGTATAAATAGGGATCATCCCCTACATTTGTAAAAAAACAATTATCAATACAAGTTCTAAGTTATAAAAATTCTCTCCACTCTTCCATAAATTCTCCTCTCTTTTATAAACATAATACCTCTTCCATAATATATAAGCCTCCTATTTCCAACAATATGAAGCTTTGTATGCTGTCATTTGTCTTACATCTACTCTTTAATTAGCTTGATTTTTGCTCATATCTCCTTATAGGGCTTCTACTGCTCTTGTTTTTATTTATTTTTTTGTGACTGTTTTTGGATTACTGAGACCATTTCTGGTAAATCTATGTCTCTGGAATAATGGTAATTTTTTTAGGATTTTTTTGAACAGTACAAATAATTTTAAATTACTTATATTCAAAATGTGTCAAATTTGTCCTAAACACTGTTTTAAAATTTAAAAATATTTTGGTGTGACGATTTTGGAAAGTGGAACTATAAGGTTGTTTTTTAAATCATGGAGAACACGTCTGATTTTTCGTGGACCTATGTGAGTCTTGGAAATATTTTAAATTATTTATGTCTCTAATCCATAAATCCTATCCAGATTGTTTTAAAAACAGAAAAACATTTTTCATGAGAACTAAAATTTGTGAAAAACATACAATACATAGCTAACCTTGTAGAATGTCCTGTAGTATTCTCAAATTTTTAATAAGTGATTTAATATTTATTTGTGAATGTATAGTGGAAACTCTATTTTTCCGCAACATTAACAATTAATTATAAAAACGGCATTTTCAGTGACCAATTAATCTTTGAAAAATTATATGCGCAAAATTCTTGTTGGGGGTGATCTCGGTAAAATATCTCGAAAAGTTGAGTTGATTTGAAATTTTCCAAAATTCCAAAACAATGATTTTCATTGTTAGTTAAGCAGTGATAATTAAATTAAAAGTAATATTTTTATGTTGAACTTGAGAAGCTAAATTTTTATGAAAAACTATATATGCATGATATGATGTTGAGTGTCTCTATAAATTTCCATGAGATTTTGAGTTAAAATGATATGTTAAAGAATTTTTTATGCAAAATCTAAGGACATATAACAATGAAATTTATTTAGAATGATTGTTTTTTGAGTTTTATTTTGATTATTTGAACGTATGATTGGACAAGTATACCCAAAGTGAGACCACTGTAACTTCACTACAAAAATTTGCCTTCTACCAGCAGTTTACTAACTGTGGTTTTAGAGAACCGATGTTAAATTACATAAAATAGGAACTTGTATCAGTACTTACGGTCGGTTACAAACCAACGTACCATACTTTGCTTTCCGTGCAAAAAAGAGTGGCACATTTTCGTTTCCAGCAATGTCATATCATTTTGTGCCAGTGTCTACACAACATGCTCCACTCCATAAGATCGGATCTTCATTCACGCTTTTGTCAACAACATAGCAATCTTCATTTGCGTTTTTCTACATAGCATAACAATCTTCATTATCGGTTTTCTCTATTCGCATTTTTCTCCACAACATAGCAATCTTCATTCACGATTTTCTCCATTCACGTTTTCTCCACAACCTGGCAATCTTCATTTGCATTTTTCTCCACACCCTAGCAATTTTCAATCTCATTTTTCTCCCCACCCTAGCAATCTACAATCGCGATTTTCTCTGCACCTTAGCAATCTTCACATGCATTTTTCTGACACCTCAGGTAACGTGATTACTTTTGATTTCCTGCTTCGGCTTTTTTAATCCATAACCTTCATCTCACTTTGTCTCTCATAGCAATTCCGAAGGAAAACCATTCTTGTTTAATTTTTGTGCACCATTTGTGTTTGGTTTGCTATGAGTGTGATGAAATTTTTATGAATTATTGTATTCATTGCAATATTGACTGAGTAAGGTTTCCTTAGGCAAGAATTTTTACTAATGCTCTTGAGAAAATTTTAGTAGTGCATTTGAGAAAAAAATTTATTACTTGAGAATTTTTTTTATTACATTGTATTGTTTTAGGTACTTGAGAGATATTTAAGGTGCTCAGGAGAAGTATCTTGGCTTGCAGCATACTGATCGACAATGATCCAAAAAGATCACGTGATGTTAACTAGGTATGTGCGGAGTCTTTGGTGGAGTGAGAATTCCAAATGTTGGTGATAATTTGTTTCCTATTATGCCTCATTGGCTGATACATATTACATAGACTTAATGATTACAATTACCTTTAACATGTTGATATGAACTCATTGTTTCCTTTTGACTGCAGTCTGTACATGTAAAGTGAACCCCTAATAGCTATCTAAGTGAGTTCACAGTTTTCATAGATAATGTGTGGTATAAAATATTTTCTGTATCTAATTACTAGGAGTAATAGTGTTATAACCATGTGTTTAAAGCTTTATTTTTGGCTTTTCTGAGGTTCCACGCTTGGGGCGTGGGAAACAGCTCAGAAAATCAATTTCCTCTAAAGTCCCACGCTTGGGGCCTGGGAACCCACGCTTGGGGCGTGAGAACCCACGCTTGAGGCGTGGGAGGTCCACGCTTGGGGCGTGGAGGTCACGCCTGGGGCATGGGAAGTAGCCCAGAAATGCTATTTTCTCTGCTAGTCCACGCTGGGAGCGTGGGATTCCACGCTTGGAGCGTGGGAGTCACGTCTGGGCCTATAAAAGGCCCAGAAGCCCGAAAAGCTGGGCATTTTTCTTCCCTTCTTCTTCCTCCTTCATCCAGACCTCCATTAGAGGAGTTTCCGAGCTTTTTAGGACCCTATTTGAGAGTCTCAACACTTCCTTTCGACCTTTGAGTGTGAGAGAAAACAATGGAAGCTTGAATCCTTCGATTTTCCGCTCTTGAAACCCCTTTCTGAGTGAGAAGCGATTTCTCAGAGGAAAAGCTCAGAGAACTTGAGATTGGCGAAGACCCACGGCGTATAAAGGACACAGAAGTTCGAGGAAGCTGTCCTGAGGCCTTTAGAGTCACCGCTGAGGTAAGAAACTCATGTTTCTCCGATTGATTTTAGAATTTGGGGGTTCCTGTGAATAGTGACCCACTTGAGATGGGGCTAGAATTAGCCCAGGGTCCTGTAGAGAAACTTGTTCAGGGCGAGGAATTGATGAAGGATTAGCTTTCAGTTTTTTATTTAGATGACTTTGAATTTTGGCTCTGTGGCTTATATGTGCGGCCTTTAGGATGAATCAATTGTGATGCAGAGGCCATTCCAGAGCCTAGATTATGTCTGTTATGAGCCTGTGAGGCTAGAGGAATGGTGCCTTGACTGAGGTTTAGATCATTCCAGTGGAATTGAGAATGTTGAGGTTGATGAGATAATGCTATGGATATATGTGTTCTGTTCTGGAGTCTGGAATGACTCAGACGTTTGGCATTCAGCCTGAGGGACCTGGTAGGGGTCTCTATGTAGCCCAGAGTGGGTTGAGCCTGATTAAACCCTAGGATAAGGGAATTATGTGATGATATGTTATGTGCTTGATGCCTGATGGCTGGTTTTGGTATGAAATTATATGTGCTTTGATCAGGCCGTGAGCTTGATACTGTTGGTGGCAGGAGCCACAGACCAGGGAAAGAACTGCAGAGCGAGACTTTGCCAGGTAAGTTCAGTGTCCCTGGGGATTATTTCCCATCTGGTTTGCATACCACACTCCGGGGGAGTGGTGGTCATTTCCATGCTGCATGCAGTGGTAGTTGCATCCTCATGATGATATGATTGTGCATCTGTGTTTAAGAATCTGTGCTATGACTGTGATTAGATCTATTGGCCAACGGATAGATATGGACCTCCCTAGGAGATGGTTTCCTCCTAGTATGGTTGGCTCATGGGTGATGATGATCCCGGGGTGATGATGATCCCCTAGACCAAGGGAATAGTAGATGGCAATTCCTACTATTCTTGGAGGTACCATATACGTGCATCCATGCGAAGGGTAGCACCTAATGGGATGACAGGGGTGTGAGTTTCCGGTCTCACACTGAAGATGGATGCTGATGATGATGCATCCTGGCGTTGATGATGATACGCCATTGCTTGACTTGTTTGGATGCTTGATATGTTGTTATGAGGACCTGATATGCTAGGCCGGTGGGCCATTTGTGTGTATGCCTAATGTATGTGTTATGGAAGTGGGCCAGGGTGGAGGAAAGTCCTCTAAGGAACCTGAGCTTACTGAGATGTGTATCTCACCCCGTGTGGGGCTTATGATTTCAGGTGATTCTTCTGGGAGAGAAGAACAGACGCAGGGCAGGAGGCCCTAGAGATGACATGCTGCTGAATGGGAAGCAGCAAGGAGAGCTGCGAGCTCTTTTTTGACTTTGTTTCTATTTTGTTCCCTTGATAGGGATGGGGTGTATGTATCCTATGACGTGTATAGTTCTGTATACCCCCTGTGAGGGCTGATGTTATTTTGGATCACCATGACATGGTGAAGACCTGATGTATATTTTGATGAACAGAACTATTGATGTATATTATATGATTCTCCTGAGCTTATATTGGATGTTTTTCAGTTATCTGCCTATCTGAATAAGCAATCTGTCTATATGTGTATTGTATGAGATAAATTGGATCAGCAGGGGTATGATATGGTTTTGTATGTGTGTGTGTTTGTGATATGTTGGGTTTCCATACATAATGAATCAGGAAAATCGATCATGTGCTTCCGCTAAGTTTTAAATGAATGTTTTAAGCGCTAACTGATATCATAATGATAATGCACCGGAGGCCTACGGGGTGTTACAAATAGTAAGAACTAAGAAGATGTTGTAGGAGAGTTTAGATAATTACAGAATGCTAAGCTATGAATATGGAAGAATATTAGTATAGTATATGTTGGTGAAAGACTGATAATATTAGTTGAGTTTTAGTTCAGCTGAGATTTTAGTAAATTTTCTCTTGAGATCATTACTTGGATGATTTTTTTCTTGTTTCATTCAGGATTCTTATTAGGCCACATTCTATAATTTGGTTCTTGGTTCATTGGATGGCTATTGTTTACCTTGTTTCCCTCACATACTTGCCTTTTCAGGTCGGTGTCTGTGTCTCAATTTAACTATTCTTATTGTTTAAATTTTAAGTAATTTTGTCAAGTTTAATTTATTTTGCAGTTTATCTTTGCCTTTATTCTTGCAGTCCTCTTCAGGTAAGTAGTAAACAAACAAGACTAATCCAATATTTTCGTTATTCATGTTCATTAATAGTATTATTTTGCAGAAGTCTTTAAGATAGAACTAGATAATGATCACCAGAAAAGAAAAAACATAGTAGAAGCACTTATGTTTTGTTTTATGTGCAGACAAGAGTATTGGAGAATCAAAACTAAGGGCGGGGTAGCAAGGCCTTAGGGACAGTTCTTAATGTGGGTGGAGCGGTGCTTTTATCATTTTACCATGGAAACGTCCTTGGTCTAGGTAAGTCAAGGATTCACTGGAGATATACAGAAAAAAATGCAAAGAGAATCCTATTCTTTTGGCACTGGAACAAACCTGCTTCTAGGATCTGTTGTAATTGTTAGTGCTTTTGTTTGGGCAGTATGGTTCATAGTTCAAGTAAGCATCATGCCAAGTGATATTATTTATTAATTACTATAGTTAAAAAAGGGTTCCTTAAATATACAACTGTTTTGGTTGTTCAGGCGAACATGAGCAATTAAGAGCTATCCAGCTCCTTATACTAGCACTTTCCCAAGAATTAACAATATAGGAAATTTGGAGAGCTGAAGTGTATACAGAATGAATGCATTTAGATGTGCTACTCTACTACTTTCCATGATAAATATTCTCTTGTTAATAAAGCTTCCTAATATTTTTTCTAACTTTGCCTCTTATTTTGCACATGTGAAGGTTATTTTTCCGAGTTTTGTGAGAGATATTTCTACTGCTCTCTTCCATTCTATCTATGAAGAGGTTCAGAGAATGTAAAATTTAGATTCTACCTTGATGAGGACAATTTCCTATTAGAGATTGAAGCTGCTCTCATGGAACTACCGTTCAAAGAAGTAGCAGCTGCCTCATGCTTTGTAAAGTATATCCTCTCACGGTTCATGGATAGAATCAAATGTTATATTTTTTAATCTTTTGATTATAGGCATCAGATGCATCATTTCAACAAGGTGCAATTCTTGAAGCTGAGGTCTTTTTTTATTGGTAATCTAACATGTTCTATTCTTTTCATTATTCTTCACTATGTATCTTATATATGTAGATATGTATATGGAAGCATTAAGGACTGACATTATGGTTGATGGTGAGTTTATTAGGGATCTTCAATGTGCAGTCGATCAGAATTGTTCATTTTGCTGTCAATATGCCTTTTATTGGTAAGTTTGCATCAAACCACAACCGTTTTACAGCAATATTTTTGCCCATTGATTTATATTTTTCACTATCTATTGCCTCTTGCAGAAGGATGCTTAATTCTAGTGCAAACAGTAAGCTGAAGCGGAAGAGGGCTGAGAAACAAAGCCCAAACGTGGTATTTTACAGGCTAATGATCATGTTGTGAAACTTATACTTGACCATTGGTAAAGCTCAAACATAGCTGTTCTGCACAGAATGTGGTATTTTACAGGCTAATGATCATGTTGTGAAACTTATACTTCGGTATAGGCTGTATGAGTCAGAATTGCATTTTCAGAGTAGGCTAATGACCCAACGTTGTACATACATGAATACTCAAAGATGCTGTTTAATCTTCCAGATTTTATGTTTAACTTTTTCCATATTTTTGTTAATGATGAAATACACACTAGTATAGTAGTACCTTGGTGCCTTGGCCATTGGTTGGCTTACTAATATGGGGAGATTTCCATCTTACTAATATGGTCGGTAATAAAATCATGCTTCTTTATACATTTTTTTTTAATAAAAGGAATAAGCTCAAAACAAAAAGAACACTAATTTGCAATTGTGTTGGTTTCTTTTTAGGGAATATCATTCACCATTATTAAGAAAATATAATATGCACATACCAGCGGTTACTAACCGATGCCACGATTTAAATAGTTTAAAAATTAGTTGCACTTACCGGCGGTTTGCAACCACCGCAAAGTCCTAAACAGAAAGAAAAATAAAAATATAACAGCGGTTTATAGCCACCGTTAACATTCCAATTATGCATCTCAAACACTAATTTCCTAACCGTTTAAATTGCCCTCAAAATACATAGAGGCGGTTATTCTGGCGGTCAACCGCCCGTAAATTACTTTACGTCACCCATTTCAGCTGTAATTTTACAACTGCTGGAATTCGGCTTAACAGTGGTTGTAACCACGGGTAATTGACGTCTTATACCGCCGCTAAGTTGCAATTTTCTTGTAGTGCTTGATATGAATTATTGTATTTTTGTGATTTAAATTCATTTAATTCCTAAGTTTGAATAGTTAATTGTTGTTAATTGAATTGAAGAATGGGAGAAATGTGATCCTCGGAAAAATGAGTGTGGGATCTCAAATTTTGTGTGCGACTGTGTGTTTGTGAGTTAATTTATGGACAAAGATCTCTGATCTTTGTGGTGGGACAAATGGACTCTAGTAGACACTAGAGTGTATTTGTGAGGCTAGAATACTGTTCTAGTGAATAATATTGTTCATAATGAAAAATAGTGAACTAATAATTAAAAAAAAAGTGTGATAACGATAAAAAGGAGCTTAATAAAACTACTTATGACAAGCATTTCTAATCCTGGATTTGTTCCCAGGTGACAATTATCCAGAATGGTTAATCTTCAATTGTGATGATTTTCTTTAATTTTTGAGGTCCCTGAGTGAACGTAACTTGAAAACAAATATGTTCATTATCCATTCATATAACCCTAACAACATAACAATAGACGACCTTAAAAATGTGTTGGTGATAAATCACATCATATAACTTTATAAGAAAGACACATTAGCTTCTATTGAAGATGAGGACCGGCAGAGATTACTATCAAATATAGAATTAGGAAACTTAGCGGAGGTTGTTGTTGCTTTTTGATGGCAAATATATCTCATTCATGATATTGACAATAAAAATAGAGTATTTGTCATGCATTTGATAAGAATGTTATTGTTTCTCGATGAAAATAAATCCGTTGTTAGGTAGATCTCTCCTTAGGTTCAACCTACGATTTCAAACAAAAACAGAGAAGAAAAAAATTTGAATGAAAATTAAAGGTAGTGAAAGGATAGATGGTGTTCTTATCAAAATCTGGAAATTCCACGTGTGGGTTAGACCTAGTTTAGGTGGACTCCAAATTATGTACGTCGGACGGTGATTCAGCTTTGTTTAGGAAAGGGACATGCAAAACAAAGTAAAACACTCTGACGCTCAAGTAAGTATATCAATTTATAAGAGAGTAACTGAGTGTGAGAACTCAGTATAAGATATAGAAAATGAGTAACTTGAGTAATGCATTCACGTATTGTGTATGGAGTGAGAATTGAGTATTCAATGATACTGTGTTGAGTGTGAATGGAGTGAGTTAAAGAGAACCTGTAGGGTTGTATTTATAGTGTGGAGTGTGAGCTTTGAGTCTTTGTTTATTGATAATCTGTTGATAAGATAATAACAAATAATAGCAGACAATTATCTAGAAGTAGAAGATAACGTGTACCTTACTGATATACTGTTACTTGTAGATAAGTAACAACTTGTAGATAACTTGTTGAGATATGATATGATATGGTGGTTGCACCTATTTGAATATCCAAGCATAGTTGATATGCTGTTAATAAGGAGATAAGTATTGTAGACGTTTGCGCTCCTGTAGCAGGTTAGTGTCCGCGATCCTGTAGCAAGGCTGACATGGAGGGTGGACACGTATGTCTGGGTTGATGCTTGGAGAATGAATAAGCACTATAAATGCAGTGCTGACGTGGAAGGTGTCCACGTGTAATTATGCCATATTTGGATGGTACATAAGTCCCCAAGCCTCTGAGCCAATTTTTTGGCGAAAGAGGGTGAAAGAGTGCCAATACAGAATGTCCAGTATTATAGTAGTATGATGAGTATTATCGGCCCCCGAAGGTATACGAGTGACGCCGTGTGTTGAGGCTAATAGCTTTATCAAGTAATATGAGGTTGACCAAAGTTTTAGACTTACAAACCGTGATGGTTTCGACATAGTTTGGATTTACTGACCTGTGGCTTACTAAGGATGGGCCTTGGGTTTTGTAAAGTACCAAGGGCGGGACATTGGTTTATGCTAAGAGAAGCTCTCAGGCTTTGTAGTGTAGGTTGTCCGGATTGTATTGGTGATTAACAGGACAAAGGTGTCCGGATAGTATTAGGCTCGAACTTGGACAAAATTTAGGTTGTTATTGCTGAGCGGTCCAAGGAAGACTGTTTAGTGGATAAGTCTGAACATGGCAGGTAACTGATGCACCGAAAATGATGATAATTTTGAGCATAGAAGGTAGACAAGGCATCAAGGATGATGATAAATTTGACCATGGCAGGTGAGTGAAGCGTCAAGGCTGATGAATCTTGCCAAAATATGACCGTTGATGTGATTATTGAAGACATGCGTTATGTCTTCATTAATGCTATCAGTCATATGTCGCCCGCGCACCATTACCCGTGTACACGTGTCACTCAAGAAGTGGATACGTACTGGAGAACGTGTGGTAGTGGGTGGATACGGTCAATCATGGCGTGAGTTTCTAGGGGATGTGTCACTAACCGCCGATGTTCACTGTGCGCTTTAAATAGCTGGGATTTTTTGCGATTTCCGCCATCATTTCCTTAGTATTTCGTCTTTGCTTTCTATGAGTCTTCTTCTTTGCACTTGTTTCCATTTTCTCTCAAGGTAACAAAAATGTCTGTCTCACCTGTTTCTGATTCTGCCTTAGGCATGGGTGGTAATGACTCTGGTGGCTCAGTAGTGCAACACATTATGCGTAAAGTCATCTCCGTGGGTGACTCTTCGGAGGAAAACACCCATGGAGGAGTTTCAAATGGATCATCTTCTTCCTCTGAGAGGAGGGCGAGTTCTCGTCGAGCTGGTGAGGGCACTTCTCGTCCTCATCAGCAGGAAAGGGTGGATGAGCCTTTGCCGCTCACCATCATCCCTGCTTCTTCTTCGAGGAGGATGAGGCTAAGTAGCCCTGGAGGAGTTAGAGACTCTTCGCGTATGCGTCGCAGCCCTGGTACCGTGTCACCGCCGGCTGCTTCAGCCATTCCTGGTTATAAGTAGGTAAGGGAGGACGTGTTTAAATACCATTCCTCCATAACTTCTACTATTTCTGTAAATGTGCTTCGCTCAACGTTGTAGATGACAGCTCCTTCGGACGCCGGCAAGGTCATCGTCAAGCCTTGCGGGGAAGATGATTTTCCATACTTAAGGGCGGCGCTGGGCGCTCTGCCCTTCTTCTTCATGTACCGATGCCTCTTCAAGGTGTTGGGTCTTGTCCTTTTCTTCTCCCCCTTTCAGTGTGCTCTATTGGAGTACTTGAATGTGGCCCCTTCCCAGCTTCATCCTAACGGCGGGGCAGTGGTGAGGGCCTTTGAGATTCTGTGTTCTCATTTGCATATTCGTGACACTGTTTCTCTTTTCTGTTTCTTTTTCTAGACCAAGCTGTCCGGGAAGGTCGCTTAGGTCTCCTTGCATAGTGTCTCAAAAAACTGTTTGAGGTAGACACCAACGTCTTCCACTGCTTCAAGGATCTATTCTTCAAGGTCCGCGAAAGTAGTGTCGTGGCTGATGGGTTGTTGTTGATGCACAAAAGGGATGGGGAAGCTCACTTTCCCTTCTGCTGGTAGGCTAATCCTACCAGGTTCAGGTCCTTTGATGAGGACATGCTGACCCTTGTAGAGAGGTTTGACAAGGCAACCTTGGAGTTGTTGCTGGCCTTGTTGGACGCGCGCACTATTTTGTTGCTGCCTTCGGTCGATGAGCCCTCTACCGCATTGGACGGTAATCTTCCTTCCTTATAACTTCTCTGTTTTTCTGGTGTGCGAACTCTGACACTTTCGTGTTTTTTGGTTTATGCAGGTATCATGGGTGACTTCCAGTGGAGGCCATTGGTGCGCAATGTAAGTAGCGATGTTGTGTTGCCCCCTGTTCCCTCCCCCCCGACTGAAGAAGAGGGTTGACCCACTGTCCGGCTTGGCCTTATTGAGGTAGCCGCTGCATTCCCCGACCCTTCCTCTTCTGAGTTAGCAAAGAGGAAGAGGGATGAAGGTGTCGGGACGTCTGGTCATAAGAAGTTTCGGGCCGCCCATCCTCCTCGTGGCATGTGTGCATTGAGGGAGGCTACCGTGCTTCTACCAACTTCACCTCCTCTTGTTTGGGTTCCACCTCCTATCTGGGATCCGCCAGAGGCTACTGGGCTTCTGCCGACTTCTCCTTCCTTTATCCGGGTTCCAACTCCTGTCTAGGATCCGCCTCTTGTTCGGGCTCTACCTCCTATTGTTGCTGCTCCTTCTCCTTCTCCATCTCCTCCAACTGCAATGTCGCCGCCTGCTACTCATCCTATTACTTCTTTGGAGTTTTTGAGTGCTCCAAGGGAGGTTGACTCTTTGTAGAGTGTCAGGCATAGGCTTGACTGAGGACTGCCGACTCCTTTTGATAGAAATCTGATTAGGTCGGCCGGCCCCCATCATTCACTAGATGCTGTCGAGTTGTTTTTGTAGAGGGGCCTTGCTATCATAAGGGAACATCGACAAGTGCATCAAGAGACTATGAGCAAGGCTGCCTCTTTGGAGCTGGAGTTCAACAAGCTGAAGGCTTCTGTTCGTAATGTCTGGCGGGCAGACCGCAACAAGTTGAATGGTATTGCGGTTGCCCTTGCTAAGGTGGTCAGGTGTAACCGTCAGCTGCCCACCAAGACTGGTGAAGTTTTGTCCAAGTTATTGCGGACTAGCCTTGATGGTGATGACATGGTCGCTCATGGCAGAGCAACTGCTGCCAAGGCTGATAAGGCTTTGGCCGAGAAGGAAGAGTTGGAGAAGAAGGTGGCTGAGTTGGAGACCAACCTGAAGGAGGCTAACGTCGAGCTTAATGTTGAAATGGCAGTCAACAAGCAGCTTGAAAAAGAGCTGAAGGTGTACAAGTGGGAAGCAATGGAGCAGCACGAGAAAGGCTTCTCTAAGGTCGTGCGCCAAGCTAGTCTCTTTGTGAAAGACCTTGACTTGGGTCAGTTTGATCCTTTCAAGGACGTGAAGGATGGCGCCCTGGTCACTGAGGAGGAGCTTGGTTCTGTTGAGAAAACTGCTAGGGATGCAACTGATGTATAGGCTGCTTTACGCTTCTTTTGTCTTTTTGTTTCTTTTGTACTTTTGGCCGTTGGATGGCCATGTAAAGTTTTTACTACTTTAATGAAAATGTTTTGTATTTCTCCATCTAATGTTTTGCCAATTGTCTTTACGTTGTATGCTGCTTTCATGCTTAATAAGTCGTTTAAGCAATATCGTAGTCGAACCAGTTTAAGATGTCCCATTGCGGTAATGTCTTGTTATTTTCGAGTGGTTTGACATATCAACATTGCTTGCCGAATTATTAAGGGATTGAAGTACCAAGGATGCTTCTTGGGTTTTGTATGTCACGAGCTAGTGTTGTCATAAGGCAATGCTGGGTTCCAAGGATGCTTCTTGGGTTTTATACGTCACAGAGCAATGTCGGGTTCCTGCTTTTGTGAAAATAGCTAAGTTTTTAGCTTTGTTTGTCGAGGTTCCTATTGCTGATGCATACTAAGAGTATGTCTTGACCATCGACATCTGCATTGAACTCTTGCTTTTGCAAATGGCTATGTTTCTAGCTTGGATTGTCAAGGTTCTGCATTGACAAAATACCAAGAGTGCCTCTTGGATTTACAATGTCAAGGGTGGACTCATTTGTCGAAGTTGCCACCTAATGAAAGTACCAAGCATAGAAGGTGGACCTCAAGCAACTATTCTTGCAAAATAGATGGTCCTATGGTGCCAAGATTCCATAGGAGTTAGTACCAAGGACGTTTCTTGGGTTTAGTGCGCCAAGGGAGCCTTGGACTTTGATGCACAAAAGATGTTTCCTTGGGTTATTGTGTAGCTCGTATTCCTATGCGAATAGAACTTATGAGTGCAGAAATCATCAAAGTAAAGCTTTAAATACCTCATGTTTCCGTAATGGAGAAATTGGTGAATACGAGGTTGACCATGGGTGTTCCTCGAGCTTTGTGAGTTGTTGATAACTATGTGAGTCAAAGATAGACTTTGAGCATTTGTTTCTGGAACATAATTCTATGGCCTGTGATGTTGGGGTTCCATAGTGTGTAGTAGTACCAAGAGAGTTTTCTTGGGTTTTAGGAGGCCAAGGGTGGATCCTAGCCTTTGTATTGCAAGCGTGTATCTTGGGCTTTGTATTCCTGAGAACATGTATTCCTACAAGGAAAATGTGACAATGGTAGCATATATTGAGAGTTGACATAGTCGTACCTTATGTTTGCCAAAATTGATACCAGTGGAGTTGTCCATGCTGGGTTTCGTCAAGTTTCTCCAAGATACGATCTTGGGTTAGTGGTCATAAGAGCCGGTCTTGGGTCCTTTGCGTTGTTGCAGATGTACCAATGGCCCGTCCTCCCTGGGTTTTTAGAGGTCGACCAAAGCTTTAGGATTTATGAACCTTGATGGTCTACCGTAGTTTGGTTTTATGAACCTATAAATTATCAAGAGCTTGTCTTAGGTCTTCCTACCAGGAGGTTGTCCTAGGTTTCGTATCAAGGGGACCTTGGGTTTTCATAGCCAGGACAGACCTTGGGTTTTGTAACGGTCTACCAAAGCTTGAGACTTACGAACCATTGGTTCAACGTTGTTTGGATTTACAAACCGCGAGTTACCAAGGGTGGACCTTGGGTTTCGTAGGGGTCTACCAAAGCTTTAGACTTATGAACCTTAGGTTCGGAGTAGTTTGGATTTACAAATCGCAAGTTACCAAGGGTGGACCTTGGGTCTTCATGCCAAGAAAAGCTTTTGGGCTTTGTACCAAGGGCAGACCTTGGGTTTTTCTACCAAGACGGATCTTGGGTCTTCGTGCTAAGAGAAGCTCTTGGGCTTTGTACCAAAGGTGGACCTTGGGTTTTGCTACCAAGACGGATCTTGGGTCTTCGTGCCAAGAGAAGCTCTTGGGCTTTGTAACAAGAGCGGACCTTGGGTTTTGCCACCAAGACGGATCTTGGGTTTAATAAGGTCAACCAAGGCTTTAAACTTACGAACCTTGACGGTTCAGCATAGTTGGAATTATGAACCTTCTTCCAAGGACCCAATTGACAAGTCGGAAGGAATCAATGTTGGACTTATTGGATCTTTAGCAATTCATGCGAGATCCAGATCATTAGAATACGTCATCAGTCTGAGATGGGCCTTCTTCGGACCTTAGGTCTTCATTGAAGGTCTATTTTGGGGATCCCTAGGACTTACAAACCTGTAACCGACCAAGGGGCTACCTTGGATTTTGCTGGAAGTTCTCCTAGCGGAGCCTTAAGGTGTTATGAACCTTTGGAGAGTACCAGGGGCTGAACCTGGGTTTTGTCAAGGTTCACTAGGTTAATGGATTTTAAGAACTTGTAATCGACCAAGGGGTTGCCTTGGATTTTGTTGGAGGTCCTCCTAGGGAAGCCGTAGGGTTTTATGAATCTTTTGGAGAGTACCAGGATGGTCCGTCCTGGAGTTTAGTAAGGCTTGTCAAGGGCGGACCTTGACAAGTACCAAGACATGGTCTTGGGTGAAAATACTATGAACACACTTCAAATAACCCAGAGAGGGATGAATTGGTTAAGACTACCTTTAAAAAATTTTCTTGAAAACAATTTGCAGAATTTAAAACTTGGATTGTATCACTCAATCACCCTTGATCAAAAAAATTTTTTTCTTTCAATCTAATATCACCTTGAAATGCATGTAATGATTGAAGTGTCTCTTATTGATTGTATATTGATTTCCAAACAATAGTTATGAAAGATATACAGATAAAGAAACAATCACACAACAATTTATACTGGTTCACGTCACAAACATGGAGGCTACAACCAGTGTCTTCCAACCAACACTAGGTTAGAGTTTTCACTATATCAAATTATTTTTGTACAAGCACAGCAAGTGACAATCTCTATCAACACTAGACAAAGATCCTGAATTCTAAAACACCATTAGAATACAAGTCACAAAGATCTTAAGAAACCTACTCAAATCTTCAAACCTAGAGAACTCTTCTCTAGAATGCTTTACAAGGAATCAATTTGAAATATTACAACACAACAAAACAAAACTCTTAGAAAATGTCAAAAGAATGATTCAAGATAAACACTACCTGTGATCCTTCATGTATGAATGAATGAAAACGAAATGAGATTACCACATAATCTAGGTAGTATGAATTCTATTACTCAGAATCAATATCTTGAAAACTTCTTTTCTTTAGCACATCTTTTCTAAAACTCAGAAATCTCGATCTTTACAAGATGTGTTAATCACTAGGAAATCAGTTTCTTGGACACTTTGGTAAGCTTGGTTTTTCTTTGGTAAGTCACTCAGATGTATTGAATAATTCGCATAAGTTTACTTATAAAGAACTGACTTACAAAGGCTTTTAAAAAACTGATTTAACTTACAATAATCGATTAATCCGCTAGTGTAATTGATTATTTGCCATATGTAATCGATTAAAATAACTAAATAATCGATTAAATTGTTCCTCAGCAATTTGGAAAAAGATTATGAACATAATAATCGATTATTTCGCAATGTAATCGATTGAAGCAGAAAAGCATAGTTTTCCAAAAAGCCTATGTAATCGATTACGATAAATGGTAATTGATTAAAGTAGTGTATGGTTTTCCAAAATACACTATGTAATCAATTAACTCAATCTGGTAATCGATTAATGTGTTCTTCATGGCTTTCCAGATTTAGAACAAGAGCATTTTAATCGATTAAAACATTGTGTAATCGATTAAAACATGAGAATCTATTTTCCTTTGAAATCATTTAGTAACTTCTAAGTTTTAATAGCACCGGCACAAGAACCTAAATAGCATTTTTTTCCAAAATATTTACCAATTTAGTGCATTTCCAAACTTAATTACACAACTAGGGTAGCCTAACACACCTAGCTTAGGCATATTTAAACACTCCTGGCTTGGGCATGTTTGAGCTCCCCCTTTGCCTATATAAACCCCCAAATCTTACTTGTTACCATTCGTAGTATTTTCACTTTCTCTCTAAAAACTGATCTGCCTTCGCTCTAGAACTTGTGCGTGGAGAATTTTGAAGCGAAGCCTTGCCGAGAAGTAAGCGGTTTTACGATTTTTATATCAGTTTTATTTAATGTGTTATATTGTTTAATTAGAAAAATGTTAGGACTATATGAATTTGTTAACGACATAGTTTTTGGTTGATAGAAAATTATTTAAGTGTATGTTGGTTTAAATGGTTAGGGTTTGGGTTAAAGGGTTTGGATTAAGGGTTTAGGGGGATTGGCAGTCCAAGGTTGTAGGGGGTATGGTTTAGGGTTTATGGTTTTGGTGGTCATGGGTACATGGTGTTAGGGTTTAGAGGATGTGGTTTGGGGTTTAGGATTTAGGGTTTAGGGTGTAGGTGTCGGTGTGCATGGTTACATGGTGTTTGGGTTTAGGGTTTAGGGGTTATAGGGTGTTGGGGTCTACGCTTTAAGTTTCGGTGGGCATGGGTACATGGTGTTTGGGTTGTGGTTTAGGGTATAATGGTTAAATTGTTGGTGTGTAAGGTTTAGGGTATAATGGTTTATGGTATAGGGGTTAAGGGTTGAGGTTTAGGGTTTATGGTTAAAGTGATGTTGGGCAGGGTTTATGGTTTATGGTTTGGGTTTACGGTTTAGGGTTTATTACATAAGACAATTATTTTCGTATTAGTTGTGAATGAGACATATTTTATTTAACATATTTTTTGTGTCTTTTCTAAATTTCTTGACATTCTACTATTTAGGGATAATTGAAGTTGTTTTGTTGACGACAAGAAATGAGTTCAAGTAGTGATTTTGTTCGTCTTATTTTATATTTTAATGGAAGAAAAGTTGAAGGGCAACGGGGTATCATTTTTGAAGGGGATAAACGAGCAACCCGTATGAAGCGAACCTCAACAGTGAGTGAATTGCACGAGAAAATACGACAAAAATTAGGTCTACATGTCAACCAATGTATCACTTTAGTGACCGCAAGATTATAGCAAAATGAACAATACTTGGGGTTTCTGATACTGGATGATAAAGACATAGAATTGGTAATCGAAGAATTTTTCAACCAGTCAAGGAAAGATTTCCTAGGGTTGTACATGGATTTTACACAAGCAGAGAATGTTGTTTTACCCATCCAGGCAGTTGCACATAATACAACATCATATGTTTCCGGAGGGGCATCACATGCTACCAGAGGGGTAAACGTGTCTGAGGAGGATTCACATGACCCAACTTGGGTCATGGATGACGATGGTGAAAATATCGCAATGGAAGATCGACTTCTTGAGGAGGACGCTAGTGCGTCGGATGATGATAAGGATGCTGGTGTGCATGGTACTGCATTCCAGAAAGATATTAATGTGGGGTCACGTCAAAGTCATCATCATGCGGAGGGTGGATCTACTCAACCAGAACAAGGTGTTGAAGGTATGTTACCTGACTAAATGAATTAGAATGTAGGCGTATATGTATATATATGTATGTACTGAGGTGATTAATTAATTGGAATGAATTTGATTTGTTATGTAATTTCATTGTTATTGTTTATTAGGGTTAATTTGAATGTTAACGAACTGAGGTGATTCATTTTTGTAACAAATTTGTTTTGTTATTAGATTTTGCTGATAATGTTTATTAATATGACTTTCAATGTGCAGGTGCTAAGGTGACTCCTTTCTGGGAAGGAATTCCTCATTATACATATATTGATTGGAATTACCCAATCAAAGAAGACTCTTTTAGCGGTTCTGGTTCAGGTTCAGGATCAATGCAAGGTCCATGGCAAATAGGGGATGATTTGTTTGTTAAACAAGAATTTGACTCGAAAAAGGAAGCACGGATAGCAGTTAAGCAAAACTTGATGACCATCAAGAAGCAACAGTGGTTGAGAGCAGGCCTGACAGGTTTTCGATGAGGTGTGTTATGTATAATGATGGTTGCCCTTGGAGGGTTAGGGTTATTAAACCAGCATACTGTGAGAAGTGGGTTGTATCAAGATGGGGTTGCAAACACAATTGCTTGAATGATCATATTTCACAGGGTCACAAACAGCTTGATTCTGACATAATTGCTTCACTAGTCATAGGTATGTTTTTATTGAATGTGCTTTATTTGGATAATATAGTATTTTTAAAAGTATGTTGTTGATGTGAATGTGACACTTTTTCCTTGCTTAGGAATGATTAAGGAAGAACAGTCAGTGTCAATCGCATTGGTTCAGGAGAGGATAACCAATACGTATGGATTTAAAGTTTCATATCGAAAGGCATGGTATGCGAAGCAGAAAGCAATGACAATGGTTTATGGGGATTGGGTAGAATCTTATGCATTCTTGCCCAGGTGGTGCAACTACATGCTTCGTTTTTCACCAGGTTCTTATTTTGATATTCAAACAAATGATTATTTCGTTGAAATTCGATTGATACGAGGAAGAGCGTGTTTCATTGCATTTTTTGGACTTTTAGACAGTGTTGTGAGGAATTTAACTATTGCAAACCCATCATTCAAATTGATGGGACTCATTTATATGGCAAATATAAAGGAAAATTGTTGATTGCCACAAGTCAGGATGGGAATAATGAATGTGTGCCTTTGGCATTTTCCGTTGTTGAAGGGGAGACGTTGGAAGCTTGGAATTACTTCCTTTCTAACATTCGGTTCCACATTACCCGTATGCAAAATATATGCCTGATTTCAGACCGCCACCAGAGCATTATATCTGCTGTTCAGAGTCATGCTGGTTGGCAACCACCTTATGCGCATCACGTGTTTTGCCTGCGTCATATTGTTAGTAATTTTAATCAAAGATTCAAGGATGCAAGATTGAAAAAGACCCTCATGACTTTAGGTCAGTTAACAAATATTTGTGATACAGTACGTTAACATAAATCTGTAAACGGAATAATGTTAATGCATTTGATTATTCTACAAGTTATACTCCCTCTACGATCGATTTTGACATCTGATTAGCACGGTTTCATGATACCAGTCCAGAGGTTGCAGAATGGATTGATTCCATTCCCAAGGAGAAATGGACACATGCATATGATGTAGACGGGAGAAGATATGGCCACATGACAACAAACTTGGCTGAATCAGTTAACAGGGTCTTGAAGGGAGCGAGGAACATGCCTATCACTGCTCTTGTCAAACACATGTACACCCGACTGGTTCAGTATTTTGTAGGCAGGGGTCAGGCGGTTGCCGAACAGCTTCAGCATTCACAACGATATTGCAAAAATGTGATTGATGCTATAAGGCGTAATCAGTCCCTTGCTACAGGCCACCATGTGCGGACATATAACGTTGATCGAACGTTATTTTAGGTGGAGGATGGATGCGAAATGTCATATTCGGTGTCCCTTGCCGATCGTGTTTGTCAGTGTGGGAAGTTTAAGGCATTCAAATACCCATGTAGTCATGCCGCAGCTGCCGCTTAACATGTGCGTCAAAATCCTTTTATGTATTTGGATGATGTGTTCCTGGTCAGTAACTTGGTTCAAGCCTATTCAGTGCCATGGCAGCCAATAAGTAATGAACGGGCTATTCCACCAAGTGAAGGTCCAGTCATCATACCTGACAGGTCAATGCTGCGTGCCAAAGGTCGTCCAAGGTCAACTAGAATATGTAACGAGATGGACGAAGTCGAAACATCTCAGAGATGTATGAAGTGTGGTCTGTGTAAGCAAGTTGGCCACAATCGGAGAGCCTGTCCTACTCGTGGGGGTACTTCATGATGTTGTAATTGATTGTATTTTTTTGAATGTATAACATAACTGGATATGTTTAATTACCGTTGTATTTTGTTTTATTCGAACAACTTGTAACAGTAATCATGTTTGGTTGATAAGTTGTATGTTAATGTATTTGGAGTATAGATATGTTCAATGCACAATTTCCTATAGGGTGTCACATAATACGCATAACTTGGACATTATTGAACATGCCTAACTTGGGCGTCACTAAACACGCCTAACAAATACTGCGTGAATGAAGACGCATAAGACAAAAGGTGTGATTGAACACGCCCAACTTGGACGTGACTGAACACGCCTAAGAATTCTTTAGGCGTGACTGGACACGCCCAACTCTCACGCGATTAACCCCTATATAAGGTATACGCTCGGACACAACATACCTCGCCCCGCAAAATTGAATTTGCATACGATGACATTCTTAGGAGAAAGCAGCAATCAGAACATTGGTAACTCCAAATTAGCATTCATTTATCCAAATGGATCAACGAAGCACAACGAAACAAGTGTTTGTTTTCAATGTTCTACTCCAATACCAATGCGAGTTCCTAATGAGTGTTCATTTCAGACATTGAAGAGTAGGATGACACCATACCCTTCTACTAACCGATGACCATTTTGTGGATAACATCTACTGTCGACAACCATCCCTACACGCAGGTCAACACTATTTTTTTCATGCTATCGCACTCACAAATGATGATGATGTTTGTAGAATGTTAAGCTGTCACGACCAAATGTCAAGTGCTGGTCTTATAGAAATATTATTCACCATAAACAGAACACCCGATGGTATAATCAACCTACTTCAGTCCACCATCGTCCCCACACATGATGCAATGCTATATTACAACGGAAGGTGGAACATACCATGAAGAGCCGATTTTGTGGGTTATTCCTTTACTGGAACAAATCCAATCCGATTTGAAATTCCTTTTGGATGCACCATTGAAACACTAAAGGCCATCATCAAGCAAGTTGCGCCTGTTGGGGTTCCCCCTAATGGAATTCGCATGTCACAGGTGGCAAGAAAATTGTTTTTTCGTTATCCAGCCCATGCACAATATTCAGACACCACAATCCAGTATGATATAAAAGAGTTGGTAAGCGATGAAGACGTGTCCAAGATGCTAGTTGAATCCAACTACTAGAAACGTTTTTGTCCAATTGAGATTTTGGCCATTTTTAACAAACCAGATATGCAGATGGAATAAGACATGTACGCGGAAGATGTTATTTTTAATTATCCTTCTAATTAAAAATGTGTATTCCGTTTCATTTTTTTATTTAAGTCGTGTTTACTGTTGTTTGAAGTAATACGTCTCTGTTATGAATTCGTGTTATTAACGGCGTCTGCAATTGTTAGTGTTTGCGGGGTTAACGTCTTCAAATAATAATTAGACCCAGCAAGGTGAAAATAATTGTTACAAACAAATTTAAGTTATGAAATACAATCGATTACAAAACAAGATAAATAAAAACACAAGCAGCGACTAAATCAAAGTGACGGTGGTGGCCACGGCATATGACGCGCTTGACGATCAGGTTGCCATCATCTTCGGGGTCGCTGAGAATTGCCTGGCTCGGTCAGGGCTGCCTGAGAAGGGCCTGGCTGATAAGGATCCAACTGATACGGGCCTGGCTGAGACGGGCTTGCATCAGAAGGGCCTGCCTCATACGGATGGACATAAGGAGATCGACATGGACTGCCCTGGTATGCATATACCGGCATAGGATGCTTACCAGCTTCTGTGACAAATGGTTAATGTGGTTGCCAAACCCCACCGCCTGATGAAGTACAATTTATCTGCAAAAGCATGTCGTCGATGTTTGCATTGGTCCAATTGGGATCAATGTTCAGTCCAGCACCGAACCCATTATCTACATCTACACATGTCATTGCAGTAGTGACATATGCTGCACGGGTTTGGGAGTGGGCCGGTGGAGGCATTTGGGCTTCAGTACTGAAATCGGCGTAGTCCATGCCCCCTTGCTCGGTAGCCTCGTAATATATGGGTTGTGTCCCATATGTCGATGCAATAACAGGAGGCCTATAGTAACCCTCAGTGCGTGGCCTGGGTCGAACAATGGGCTCAGGAACCTGCTGCATCGGTCTCCGTCGACGCTTTAGTCCACGACCCTCTTTTCTTCGACGTCCAACTGCAACTGACAGTTCTGGGTCCTCCTGAAGCTGGGATTCGGGAGCATGTGGTCCTGCCTCCTCCATGCGACAACTCTCGGCGAAGACAGACATTAAGCGAGCGACCTCCTCATTCGCCCAATCGAAGTCGAAGGCCTCCCTATTGGGACTAGTTGTCGCGAAGTACAACGCCTCTAACCCATCAACCTACAATTTTAAATATATACACATAAGTGTCAAGTATGTCATGTATCGTAATTAATTTAAATAGACAAATGAGGATGTGAATAAAACTTACACCACGACCAGTCTTCGCGCCCTTCTTCATGATGAACCGCTTCCCGTTTTCCCTGTACCAAACCATGTACTCATGGCGTGGTGACAACAACCCCTGAATCAAGGGGGGAAGGTCAATGTGTTGGTCCCTAACCTCTCATCTCATAATAAACGGTCTGAGCTTAAAACCCAATTGTCTTCTTGTTTATTGCGCAGCGAAAGGTCATGCACACCCTTCAGCTTCCTGGGAGCACGTGGGATTGGCTAATCCCTCCCAAATTGGCGCATGCATCTATTCGGCTGGGAATATTCAGCTGTGTGGAAGCATATAATAGGAGTAGTTACCGTCCACAGTAGTCGTTGATGCTCAGATGCACTAAGAAAGTCGTAGTCTCCATATGGTTGCCATACGACCTGCACAGAACAAAATAACACATCATTACGTAACAACATGTTCCACAAATGCAAACGTACAATTACTGAAAAACTACTATATGTACCTCGTGTCGAGTGAGGGAATCCAATGCCATCCTATACAAGACCAGCTCGTGCGGTTTAAACCAACATAAAGCGTTAAACCTTATTTCAAAATAACTACTATTAGTATACTATAAGACTTGATTGTTCAAATTGTAAACAAAAACAACATATAGTCACACATACTGGTGTCTGAAATGCCACTCCGACTGAGTAGGCAGCAGAATAGCTGGAGCAATTGGTGGGAATCTCAGCCACGCCCACACCTGAAGCAGCATATGACACCCACAGATGTCACTCATGCCTGGATCTGTACACACACATTTGTCGAAACAAATGTGCAAGGACAGCTGAGCCCTAGCTATATCCACCGATGTCCACGAAATCCCCTGCAAGCAACGACATATATCATGCTACGATCATGCTACCTCCAGATCGGTCGCTCAGCAGCCATGCTCCAATAAGCCGTGCAATGTGGGCCTTCGTAAACCGCATCACGTGAACCAATTCGGGAACCACCTCACCCCAATGCGTAAAATGTCTATCAAAGAAAGACACGCAAATATCCACCTCTCAACTCGGTGTCCTCCTCAGGTTCCTGACCAAAAAGCTCCTCAATGACGGTCACCCAATCGGCTACCGTCACTCCAGTAACAACATTGCCCTTCATTGGCAATCCCAAAATACCAACCACGTCTTCCAACGTGATGGTCATCTCTCCCTGTGGCATGTGGAAGGTGTGAGTCTCTGGCCTCCATCGTTCAACCAGAGCACTAATAAGCCCAACATCCATCTAAAAATAATAATAATTAATAAAAAGTACATTTATGGAATTAAGAAGTCTTTACTCATTTCATAATTGCATGGTTGCATACCTGAATATGTCGCATGCGTGCGACATGAAGAAACCCAGCTTCGCGCAACATATCACAAACGACATCGGGTATATCGTCGGGATCTGGTCCACCCTTCACCTTACCACATCGAGTCTTCAATACTCGAGGTGTACCCTCGTTCCACACAACTTGTGAAACGTGCGTGCACTGAATACGCCTACGCAAAGCGCCCCACTTGTATGGGGTAGGGGCAACATAGGCTGTCGGATCCATGGGCTCACCCTCATGATCGGATGCAGATCGCAATGAATCAGTGGAGGATGAATCAGCCATCTAATCAGTATCTTCATATACAAAAATTTAAAACCATGGTAAACAAAATATTAACGATTAACAAATCATTCAAACAAAATTTTCTTATATATCAAAAACATTAAACCATAAACCCTAACACAAACATCATTTTGATTACTTTTCCTAATTTCTATACTAATTCAATAGCAGGTCCTTGTAATTATTAAGTAATGGTGCTACTTTTTTGGCTATGGACCACAGTCATAATAATTTATACTTGTAGGAAAGACATCGTTTAGACTTGCTCTGTCTTTCTTGTTTAGCTACATCCGCTCAATATTAAATTTATCTCATGCCACAATCAATTTAAGGTGAACCTAAGAAAATTGATTGTGTTAAGTTATATATAATACCTCTTGATCATAAAAGTAAACTTTGATAGTAGTTTAAGCATATTCACTTACAAAAGTCTATCTGATGGGTTGGCTAGGCCGCCTTCTTTTCTTCTATAATACCTTAAGTTATATATAATACCTTAAGTGAAATTTTCTTTATCTTATTGTAGATTCTTGTCCTATGGGTTGGCTAGGCTAGGTCGCCTTCTTTTCTTCTATTCAACACAAAGCTTGAAACACCCCACACCTCAGCCCTTTTTTCTGTTGTGAGTATGATTTCAATAGTTTTATGTGTTTGTGTCCACTTTGATTTAGTATTATTCAGGTTGATTCTATCTGTCATCATCACAGGCGTTTTCCCATCCTATAATCCAATAATTGTTCCTAAACAGACAAGTATTCCTGATGGTCCTGTTGAATGTAACCAGCTTGCTATCAGCAAAGATAATCAACAAACCCAACTTTCAACTGGTAAAACTGAGATTTATGGAGATGTAATTAGTCCCTGTAAATCACCAGATGGTGAAAGAAAGTCAATATTGTCAAAGGCACAAAGGCATAGAGAAGTGGTCTTGTTTACACAGCAACGACTTCTCATTGATGTAGAGACTTTGGCTCTTCATCAGCATGAGTCCATGAGAGAGGCAACAAAGAACACTTTTGAATTATTGAATGTAATAGGGGTTGAATATAAACAATTTTCTGATAATGTCTTGGACTATGTCCAAGATGACTATGTCAAGACCGAAGCTTTGCTTGAAGCATCATATTGGCATAGACAATTGCTCTATGAACAGATCTCTAATCTCAAGGCCATGCTCAATGAAAAACAAAAGCAATTAAAACATCGTGAGTTGGAGACCTTGAAGATAGAGACTCATCTTCGTGATTTGAAAAGGAATATATTGGACACTGATGCAACGTTGAAGGAAAGAGCTGAGCAAACAGAAGTGGCAAGGAAGCAAAGTGAAGAGAGAAAAGCAAAGAAAATTGCAGCTAAGGAAGCGCTTGCCAAGGCAAAACTTGAATTGCAAAACTAATTACTCAATATTAGTGAAGTGTATGTATTACAGTTTTTGTTAATAGTGTATATGTAAGCTTCCTCTGTATGTATTATATCAATGGTTTATGTACAACATCCTCTAGGATTCCTAATATTATTCTTTTGTTCTGTTTGCATCTCTGTAGAAAGATATACACTTTGTCATTCCAACAAATTAATTAAATGATAGCTGGTAAATTGTCATTAATTTATGGTGAATTTAATTAGTTAATGAAAGCTTTGCAGATAACGATCAACATAAAAAGGTTTAGGTTCTTCACTGCCATAAACCCTAAACCGGAATCCATAAACCCTAACTATGTAGCCGAAGACCTAAACCCTAATCACAACCTAAGACCTAAACCCTAAACCAGAATCCATAAAACCTATGTATGTAACCCAAGCCCTAAACCCTCGTCACAACATCAACCCTAAACCTAAACCAAAATCGATAAACCTTAGGTCTGTAACCCATGACCTAAATCTAATCACAACATAAGACCTAAACCCTAAACGGAATCCATAAACCCTCAATCTGTCACACAAGCCCTAAACCCTAATCACAACATAAGCCCTCAAACTAAACCGGAATCCATAAACCCAAGTCTATAACCCAGGCCCTAAAACCTAATCACACCATAAACCCTAAACCTAAACCGAAATCCATAAACCCTAAGTATGTAACCCAAACCCTAAATCCTAATCACAACATAAGACCTAAACCCTAAACCGGAATCCATAAACCCTAAATCACGCTATGGCAACGACTATTATGCCTGCCCCATCAACCTAACCAACCTCAACAGTAAATCATTAACCATAAACCCTAACACCCTGTACCCATGCACACTGAAACCATAAACCCTAAACCCTACCCCCTACAACCCTTGACCGCCATTCCTAAACCCTATACCCTAAATCCAAACCATTTAACACAAACCCTAACCATTCAACCAAGAACCCTAGCTTGGGCGTGTTTCAACATGCCTAGCTTAGGCGTGTTTCGGTGCACCATGTAACCATGTAACCATGCACACCCTAAACCCCAACCCTAACCCCTAAACCCCAAACCCCAATTCATAAACCCTAAACCCTAAACCCAAACACCATGTAACCATTCATACCGAAACCTAGACCCTAAACCCTAACACTCTGTACCCATGCCCACCGAAACCTTAAACCCTAAACCATACCCCATACAACCCTGGACCGCCAATCCCCCTAAACCCTAAATCCAAACCATTTAACCCAAACCCTACCCATTTAAACCAATCTATAACCCCTGAACACTAAACCCAAACCCCATGTAACCATGCACACCGAAACCTAGACCATAAACCCTAAACCACCAACCCCCAATCCCTAAACCTAACACTAAACCCTAATCCCTACCCCATACAACCCTGAACTATCAATCCTAAACCCTAACCTTTTAACCCACACACTAAAGCTCAAACACTACATATTAAAGCAAAATACACCTAAACAATTTTCTATAAACCTAAATTTATGTCGCTAACAAATTCATATGGCCCTAACATTTTTCTAAATAAACAATATAACATATTAAATAAAATAATATGTAAAGGAATTAAATTCGCTTACTTGTCGGCAGGGCTTTGCTTCAGAAAATATCAACGCACAAACTCTAGAGAGAAGGTAGAGCGAATTTTAGAGAGAAGGTGAAAATGAAGGAATGGTAAATAGTAACTTTTTGGGGGTTTATATAGGCAAAGGGGGAGCTCAAGCATGCCCAAGCCAAGCGTGTTTAAACACGCCCAAGCTAGGCGTGTTAGGCTACCCTAGTTGTGTAATTAAGTTTGAAAATGCACTAAATTGGTAAATATGTTGGAAAAAAAATGCTATTTAGGTTCTTTTGCCCCTAGCACCTACTTATGCAAATGCAATGAGACATGCAAATAGCAATGCAAGGATCACAAAGCAATGTACTTGAATCAAACTTAAACACATTGCACATGTCTTCAAACCTGATTGGGCATGACAAAGAAAAAATATCTTTAAGCTAATCATCAAGATTCTTCTTCATTCTTGCTTTGATTCTTCTTGCAACTTCCCTTATATCCAACACTGGGTTTTGGTTGAAGCCAGATCTGGGAGAATGATTAGGTGATAGTTCCTGCAATTGGTCAAAATCCTGCAATCTTGACATAAGTATTTGAAAGAAAAGAGGTATGCGTTTTATTAATACGACATTTTACATATCATCTGTTATTTCCGGGATGAGCCTCAGTAAAACCTTTCAAGCCAAAACCCAGGGGGAAAAAGACTTAAATAGGAAAAAAAGTACGTCATCTGGTTCAGAACAACTCAGCTAAAGTAAAATTTCAAGTGGGTAGCATTCCAAGTTCTTGGAATGTCTTTGCCATTGAGTTACTGTAGTTTGTAGGCGACGTTGTCCAGGTTGGTGATAACTCTGAAGGGGCCTTCCCAGTTTGGTCCAAGCTTGCCTGCACGAGGATCTTTTCTGTCTTCACCCCGGACACGCCAGACTAGGTCGCCTGGTTGGAAATTTCGAGGATGAACATTGGAGTTATATCTTCTTGTTCTGTGGAGCTTGGTTGCTTCTTCATTAATTTTGGCTTTGTCTCGAAGCTCTTCACTGGTTTTCAATTCGACTTTCATGTTTTCCTCATTGCACTACTCCTGAAAAAGTATCCTTCTTGAAGGTTACCCTAGCTCAACTGGGATCATGGTGTAAGTACCATATGTGAGGTGAAATGGGGTTTCTTTCATGGTGATTCGAGGTGTGCATAGGCCCAGAGTATATGTTGTGTGCGATTTATGCTAATGTGTTTACGGCAAGTGCACCGATCGTTTAACAAGTAATAAAGAGTAAGTAAAGTATCGTCTCCACAGGGATTGGAAGGGTTTCTCAACAATTGTAAATGTTATGATTGAACAAGACAGAAAAACACGCAAAAGTATTTGGAAGATTGTGTTGAATTAAGGAATAAAAATTTAAACAAACAGTAAATTTAAATTCGAAAGATTACCAATGAGAAGTAATTGTGGTCAGGCTCAATCCCTTATAAGCATTACCTCCTTCAATTAACTGGATATTCTAACTTGAAGTTTACATAAGATAAATCTCTCCTATATTCATAAATCCTAGAACTACTAGAGT